>VMDO01004454.1:0-125306 GCA_007922755.1 Pedetes capensis | reverse complement strand
CTTCCTTCTTGAATGATATCTTTTATGTCATGCCACAACTCTTCTGGTCTCCTATCATTTGTGTCTAATGCATTAAACCTATTTTTGAGGTGGTCTCTGAACTCAGGTGGGATATACTCAAGGTCATACTGTGGCTCTCGTATACTTGTTCTAATTTTCTTCAGCTTCAGTTTGAACTTGCATATGAGAAGTTGATGGTGTGATCCACAGTCAGCACCTGGTCTTGTTTTGACATTTTGTATAGAGCTTCTCCATCGTCTCTTTCCACATATGTAGTCAATTTGATACCTGTATGTTCCATCTGGTGAAGTCCATGTGTATAGTCTCTGTTTATGATGTTGAAAAAATGTATTTGCAATGAAAAGGTCATTGGTCTGATAAAATTCTATTATGCGATCTCGAGCTTCGTTTCTGTCACCAAGACCATATTTTCCAACTACTGAGCCTTCTTCTTTGTTTCCAGCCTTTGCATTCCACTCACCAGTGATTATCAGTATGTCTTGATTGCATGTTTGATCTATTTCAGATTGCAGAAGCTGATAAAAGTCTTCCCTTTCTTCATTTGTGGCCTTAGTGGTGGGTGCATAAATTTGAATAACAGTCATATTAACTGGCCTTCCTTGTAGGTGTATGGATATTATTCTATCACTGACAACATTGTATTTCATGACAGACCTTGAAATGTCTTTTTTGATGATGAATGCAACCCCATTTCTCTTTAGTTTATCATTCCCAGCATAGTAGACCATATGATTGTCTGACTCAAAATGGCCTATTCTGGTCCATTTTAGCCCACTGATGCCTAGAATGTCAATGCTTATGCGCCCCATTTCTCTTTTAACGATTTCTAATTTTCCTAGATTCATACTATGTACATTCCATGTTCTAATTATTAATGGATGTTTACAGTTGTTTCTCCTCATTTTGAGTCATGCTACATCAGCAAATGGAGGTCCCTGGGGCTTTACTCCATTTCCGTCATCACGGTAGGCTCTACTTTGTGGAGGCAACTCTTCCCCAGTAGTCTTTTGAGTGCCTTCCAACTTGGGGGGCTCATTTTCTGGCACTATATCTGTGTTTCTTTGCTATTCATAGGGTTTTCAATGGTTAGTTGTTTCGGGAATGATTTGTCAGGTCCTATTCCCTTATTAATAGGTAGTGACCTTCTTTGTCTGTTTGAACTAATTTTAATTTCTCTTCCTTTTTATTGGCTTCTACTTTCTTGATATATCAGTTTCCATCCTTTCACCTTCAGTCTGTGATTATCCTTGCTACTGAAATGTGTTTCTTGCTGACAACAAATTGTTAGATCTTGTTTCTTAATTCAAACTACTAATCCATGTCTTTCAGTTGGTGAGTTATGACCATTTATATTAACGGTTATTATTGAGAGGGGTTTGCTGGTTAATGTATTTGTGTTGGTTCTTTTCCTGGTTGGTCCACATACTATTTGTTCTTTTCTTTCTCCCATTTTTATATGCACAGTTTGCTGCTTTTTTGAGTTAGGCATAACTGATTCTTTCCTAGTTATCTTTAGTTTATCTGTTCCTCTCATGAAGTTTATTCTTTCCTATATTCTCATGGTGGAGACTGTCTTCTTCTTCCCATGTGTGTAGGATTCCCTTAAGTATCTTCTGCAGTGCTGGTTTGGTGATCATATATTGTCGGGAGCCATAGGCCCGACATGAGTTAAAAGGCAATGCCTGCATAAATGGCTACGTGAGAGACTGACCATAGCAGGAAGCTCTGCTACCTGTGGAGTAAGGAAACAGCACATCAAAGGCTTTGGTTCCCTCATTGTCTCTTTAGGATTAATCTGTTTCCTGCAATGCTAACTAAGTTGATTGTTAATTTTTTGACTGCAGTTACCTTGTGAGCTGTCTTTTGTATCTCCTTGAGTTACTATATAAACATGAGTATAGAGAATAAAGTTTTGCTCAAGACCATCAGTCTTGGCCTCTTCGTCTCCTTCATCCTCAGCTCTCCCCTTCACCCAGCTGGACCACGGTAATATATTGCTTTAGTGTGTGCTTTCTTGTTGTTGTTGCTGTTAGGTGCCGTCGAGCCGGTATCCTACTCATAGCGACCCTCATAGGGTTTTCAATGGCTGACTGTTTTGGGATTGCCTTGGGAGTGGATTGCCAGGTCCTTCTCCCATTTTTTCAGTGCTGGGAATTGAACTCAGGACTTCAGAGACTGCAGTGCAGCGCTCTACCAACTGAGCTAAATCCCAGCCCCGTGCTTGTCTTAGAATGTCTTTATTTCTCCATCAATTTTAAATAACTTTGATGAATGTAATAATCTTGGTTGGCAATGATTTACTTTCAGGGCTTGAAACATATAATTCCATCCTTTCTTAGATTTTCGGGTTTGTGCTGAGAGATCTGGTATAATTCTGATGAGTTTTCCTTTATAAATGAGTTGATGTTTTTCTCTTGCAGGTTTTAATATTATTTCTTTGTTCTGTAATTTTGACATTTTAATTATTATGTGTTGTGGGAGGTGCTTTTCTAGTCATGTATTTTTGGTGTTCTAAATGCCTCTTGTTGAATACCCATTTCTTTTGCCAGATTTGGGAAATTTTCTGCTATAATTTCACGGAATAAGTTTTCTGTCTCTTTAATTTTTAATCTCAGCTCTTGCTTCTACCCCATAGATTCTTAGGTTTGTTCTCTTGATCATGTCCCAAAGTTCTTGAAAATTGTGATCATGTTCTTTTACTTCTATTTTCTTTGTTGATATCTGAATGTATTTTTTCCTCAACCTTGTCTTCTATCCTTGATATTCTATCTTCTGCTTTATCTGCTTTATCTAGTCTATGGGTGATGCTTTTCATTGTGTTTTTTATTTGGTTTATTGAATTCTTCATTGCCAACATTTTTGGCTTTTTTTATTGTTGTTAAAAACTCAATTTCATTGCTGAATTTCTCTTCCATCCTTCTGATTTTGTCTTCTACATTGGTAACTTTGTGATCTAGGTCCTGTGTTGATTTCCTTACTTTGTTTATTTGTTTGTTTCTGTCCTTTTTGAAGTCATTAATAATTTTTACAAGTAAACACTTAAATTCTTTGACATTTCTACTGTTTCAATATTTTTGGATTCAGTAGACAAAGAATCACAGTCTTTGGGAGGAGATGTGTTGCCTCACTTTTTCATTCATTTTTCAGGGTCAATATCAGTTCCTGTTCTATTTGGGCATCTTCTTAGTGAGAAGCTTTCTCATGAGATAACAATGTCCAGTGCCTCTCTAAGAGTGGAAGACAAATCACTATAATAGGTATAATACCTGAACAAAGCAGATATAGAAATACAGTTAAAATTATCTAAAACCAACTGCTGTACCACCAATGCCCATAGAAGAGAGAATGACAATAATAATATAATCTATGATGTTACAAAATATTTAGGGTGAAGGTATAAGTATTGAGGCAAGATAGAAATAAAAGGAAATTTGAGAACATGGAAAAGTAAAGAGCTTTCACCCCAGGATCTGGTTTGAATCTCACCAGCTAAGAGTTGAGAACATTGACAGAACTACCAAGAAGACTGCTGTGGTCTGCCTGCAAAGAGATATCATTTTTGAGAGACATTTTAAATAATGAAAATGTTAAAATAGCAATAAGCCATGCTGGGGTTCAAAAATGTATGTAACTTTTATGTTTTTCCTTCCCCTCTGTAAGTCTGTGCTTCTTTGAGACATTGCCAGGCAACTCCCTCATGATTCTTTTCTTAAGCTGATACAATACATAATCTCATTTTACTAAAGGGAAGTTCCTCCAGTAGAAAAACCTAAACAATAGAACTTCATCTTTTGATCTTATTTGCACATCCTCAGCCTATGATGGGCCTTTCTAGGCTCATGTCACACTAGGCACCCAGAGCTAGGTGCCCAGGACTGATACACACGGGATATGCCCTATGTTAAATAAAGCTGGAGGGAACATGGGCATGGACCCTCTTTTTGGCTTCCAGCACTTCACTCCCTTTTTAAGATCTCGTCTGTGTCTTCAATACCTCTCTCCCTCTCTCTGAGTGCCCATATGCATTCTAAAGTGTGGATATAATAAACTCTATAACTGTGCTTCACTCTCTCTGGCTTGTCCTGAAATTCTTTTCTGTGATGAAGCCAAGGACCCGGCAAACCTGAGTGGAGGGCCTAACTATGGGAACGCCTCAGGCTAGGTGGCCACACTGAGCTGTACCTCTGCTGTGCTGCTGGTGGCAGTAGTATTTGCTTGAAGTAAGAAGAGGGCAGAGAAAGAAGAGACAGAAAGATGCCTCAAGGGTGAAACCAAAGAAAAGAAAAAGATCTAGAAAGGAAGTGACTGTTAGGAAGAAGGAGGGAAAGAAGCTAAAGATAAAAAAGTTTGCACAATAAGAAAAAGATATATAAACAGAATTAGGTAAACATAAGCAGAGCAGCAATAAGTAGTAAGCCTAAAAGATTTCAAGTATAGTAAATAGAAAAAGAGAGATGCACAGAAAATTTAAAAACAAAACCGTAAAATTTTAAGAAAGACAAGAAAAAAATTACATTAGAAAAAAAGGAAATGAGGAAATTAAAATTGACAATGAAAGAAGGAAAGGAGAGAGGAAAGAAAGAGTAGGACACCTACTTGCTCCCTTGCAACTCTAGTGTCTCTAGGAGCTCCTATAGGAGGACCTTGAGCCCCAGGCCAGACACAGCCTAAACAACTCAATGTGATACTGTCTCCAGGCAAAAACAAGAAAAAGTCTGGAGGATTGCCCTTGGCACAGCACTCACCCTTTGCACAGCTATGAGTTCAATCCGGAGCACAATAGGAAGAAAAGAAAAAGAAAGAAGATAAAGAAGAAAAAGTAATGGAGGTCCTTCTTTCTGGGACTTCTAATATTGGATTCTGTTAGGTAAAAGTGGTAGTCAGCTGAGGATGGAGTGTTTTATCTGATCAGGACCCAGAGCTGATAGTCTCTGTAGCTCCCCTCAGGAGATAGAGTATGGGGTTTCCGTTTGAGCAACTTTTGCAAGCCTCTTGCTGCTTGAACCACTCAGCATGTCAGTGTCCCATCTCCCCTCTCAGTCCCATCTCTCCTTTCCTCTCTCGCCTACTGCAGCTGTATGGCACACTGGGTTGTAGTAGGTCACCCCAGGCTCTCTACAGGTGATAATTCTTTGTTTTCAGGTCCCTGGGGTAGCTCAGTCTCACACAATAGGTTCTCTTTCAAGATGGCACCAAGTCATGGCCCTCCAAGGCACAGGGCTTGGGGAAGAGAGTCACTTACTCAGTGTTAAATCCCTCATTCAGGAAGAGCCACTGTCTCACCAAGTTCTAGAACAGTTCAAGGGCTTATCCTGTGGGACTGCCAGTCTGACAGCCACAGGTATCTGGCTTACCTCTTTGGGAGAGGGCTTCATTTCCACTCCCCCATGGGAAGCCATGGCTGGACATGTGTCCTGCTAACTCCCTCTCACTGTTAAGCTCTGTTCTGCAATGTGGGACCACCTCATAATCTCCTCTGTGTGGTTTCTGTGCTTCTCCACACTTTCTTTGGAAGAAAGTCCATTCCTCCCTGTTCTAACTCCTTTGTTTTAACCACACCACACAGAGGCTACATTTAATCTGCCATCTTAAAGTAGAAGTCCATTACAGGACTTTTAAACCAAAGTATTAGAGAATTGTTGGCAATTTGTGACTGATGGTTAAAATATTTTCTCCAAGTTTTCCTATCTTAAAAAAATGTTCTTGCTGGGTGCGGTGGCGCACGCCTATAATCCCAGCGGCTTGGGAGGTGGAGGCAGGAGGATCGCAAGTTCGAGAGAGCAGAGGCAGTCTGTGTAACTTGGTGAGACCCTGTCTCAAAAAAAAGTAAAAAAAATGGGCTGGGGGTGCAGCTCAGTGGTCCAGCACTTGCAGAGCATGCAAGCATGAGGCCCTGGGTTCAACCCCCAGTACTGCAAAAACAAAAAACAAAACAAAACAAAAAAACATGTTCTTCAAAATATTGTGCCCGATAGAATATTTGCAGGTAGAAATTCTATGGCTGATATACAGGAACTGGCTCAAAAATTAGATTCTAGTTCTGACTTTAGGCACATGGAATGAGGTAGCCATGATTTGTCACAGGAAGTAAAAAGACAGTCTAATGAACTAAGAATTGAAAGGGTCACTGAGGCTATCTGTTTAGTAAATCCATGGACAGGACACCATCAGGAGTTGAGTATATCAACTGTGTTACTTTTACATGCCTGGATAAAATTCCTGGAATTCCATTAGAAAATAAAGTTTTATCCTATAAGAAATCTTGCCATTTGAAATTAAAACAAACCACAAGTTTCCCAATGGAGAGATGGAACATTTTTAAGCTGTTTGTAAGACCATTAGCATTGACCCAAGATTCAAAAGTGACTGAAATAATTAATAGATGGTTGGTATTTTATCTTATATGAGGGCTATTCTCAGAGTGTATTTACTCCCTACCTCTTCATTATTTTGTTTGTTTGTTTACCTTTTTCTTTCTCTTTTTGTGTTTCTTTCTTTGGAACTTCTTCCCAGGATTGTCTTTCTCTCTCCCTTTATTTCCACTTTCATTCTACTCTATCATGGAAATGAAACAGGAAATATACTCTTGTCTTTGTTGAACAAACTTAAAATTCTATTAATATATTGAGTTGAAATGTTTCAAAATTATTTTCCTCAAAATATAAAAGATTATTTTTTAGTTTTTTTAGTATAAAGAATAAATGTCTCTCAGACTCTTGCTGGTAATAATCCCATTTAATATGATTCTGTATGTATGACCTTATTCATATTTGACAAGTGAGAATGTTAAGTGAGAATGTTAAGAAACTATTTGAACTGTTCAGCAATTTATCTCCATCAACATGAGCCTTTAGTTAGGGGAGAAAGTTTGACTTAAAAATGATGAAGTAATATTAAGGATGTCAAAATAATGAAAGGCATATAATAGTTTCAAACAGCTTATGATATTTAATCTTTTACTTTTAGCCCATGTGGTAAGAAAACTTTAATAGGAAAAGTCTTCTTGAAACCAAGACTTGTATATGAATTCACTAACGAGAGGAAAATTAAGGTTGAATTTATTTATTTACTATTATTATTTTTGTGATATTTAGAGATTGAACCCAGCCTTGCACAGAGTTTGCAAGTGCTCTCTACCACTGGGCTGCATGCCCAGCCCATTTTTAAATTTTTTTGATTCAGAGTCTCACTAAGTTACACAGGATGTCTCTGGTCTTGACCTTGTGATTTTCCTGACTCTGCCTTCCAAGTCTCTGGGACTACAGGTGTGTGCCACTGTAACCATCTAAATATTGAATTTAAAAAGTACTCTGAAAAACTATTTGTTGACTTCTGTTACTAATTTCATTCCTGCAGCTGTAGCACTGTGGTATCCGATCCCATCAGATCTTGGAAGCTAAGCAGGGTCAGGCCTGGTTAGTACTTGGGTGGGACACAGCCTGGGAACACTAGATACTTACTGTAGACTTGGGATAAGTACCTAGCAACCCACTCCCAAAAATCAATCCACCATTGAAAACCCTACGAATAACAGAGAAGCACTGGCAATAGTGTTTCACCTATTATACATAGGGCCTCTATGAGTTGGACACTGACTCAACGACACCTAACAACAACATTACTAGTTTCATGCAAGGTCAGAAAATCGAAAACTAACACCAAGGCCCGATGGCAAATGGACATGCAACTAATATTTTTCAATGTTTATGAATTGCCCTTTTATCAACTTCAGAACATTATTCACCATCTGAGTTGGATCTGGCACACGTATACATATGTATGCATTTGCAACAAGAAAGGCTTCAATCTAAAATATCAGTTTGAGCTGAATGTGATGTTACACATCTATAATCCCAGCACTTGGGAGGCAGAGACAGGAGGATTGACAGTTAGAGGCCAGCCTGGGCTACAGAGTGAGACTTTGTCAATAAATAATTAATTAATTAATAAATAAATAAATAAATAAATAAATAAATAAATGGAAATCTTTCACTGTATGGTAGAAATCCAAGAGGCAAGGAAATGTCTCTGTTTTTCAATGAGAGCATTAGAACCTTTGAGGCTTCCTCATGCACTAGTTGGTTTTCATGCTAACAGCTTAAATGGAAAGGTGATCTCTTTCATTCACTTCTTAGATGCCATGGAATCCAACTCATAACAACCCTGTGTACAACAGAAGGAAACACTAGCCAACACTGTGCCATGCCTGGCACTATGTCTCTGCTTCTCTGCTATTCATAGGGTTTTTAATGGCTAATTGTTTTGGGAGTGGGCTGCCAAGTCCTTCTCCCAAACCTGTAGTACCTGGTATTCCAGAAGGTGATCTCCCATCCAAGGACTAACCAGGCTGACCCTGCTTAGCTTCCAAGATCAGATAGAATCAAATGCCAGGGTAGTATGGCTGCAGACTATCCTGCCATAAACAAATTAAACTTACATGTTACAGTTAGGGGAAATATTTTTAAAAATCATCTTGTAATCATGTGAATTGTATCATCCTCCTTAAATAATTTCACCTGAATAATTAGCAAATGTAGGAGAGCAAGGACCTTGAGGTGCTGGGGTACTATTGGTACACGGCTCACCCCCCATCACTAGTATCCAGGGTGCCTCTCCAAAGGACAGCCAGGGTAGCTGGTATTTCCAGTCCCAGAGGAGACTGTAGTATGTCATTATAGAACCCCTGGGGAGGGCCTCTTTCCTGGCTTATCACAGCTCAATGGAAACATTAATCCTCTAAGTGGCATATGCTGGATGGAAGACCATGGCAAATGGTATTTCCCCAGGAAGTGAGCAGCCACCATGTTCCTTAATCACCTGACTCATCCACACCTTGATTCTCCTTGTGAACAGGAGGTTTCAGCCTTCACCATCCACAGTTTACCCTTTATAATGTCTAAAATCCATATCCTAATCACTGGTAGCTGATAAGATTCAGTGTATGTTTGGGGAGTTTAAAAAGGAAGAAGCCTATAACATGTATTTCTATTGTGTTTAAGTGACTTAACACTGTTACTGGGATAAACTCTGGTTTTTAATAGGCCTGTTGGAACATGCAATATATTTGTCACAGAGCAAATAGAAAATAACATTACAATTATAATGTCTATAATCTAAACACCTAGAATAGCCACCAGCAAAATTTGGGGGTAATGTTCAGCACTTCTTATTATGTATCCCTATATAGTAATAGCAATATCTAATATTCATTTAGTATTTACTAGGTGCCAATCATGACACTAGGGTCCTTTGTAAGCATTTTCTTATTTAATCTTTATAATCCTTACGAGATGGGCATTTTTGCCCATTTTACAGGTGGCAATATTGAGGCTCAAAGAGTTGAAGCAATTTTCACAGCATCACACAACTAGTTAATCACAGGAACTAGTTTTAACCCAAGTATACCTGACTCCAAAGTCTGATTTCTAAACCTCTACATGATATTTCTGATTTATACATTACTTTAATACCATAAAATTGTATTATATTATACAGACTTTTATAATTCTTCTTAAGTATAACTCTACAATGAAGTAAGCATAGGAAAGGAGAGAATTAAGTACGAATCAAGTATTATATAAAATATGTGTTCTAAAATAAAATATCTGGATTTTACTACTCAAATACTCAAATATTAAGACTTAGGACAAGAAAAAATAAGGAAGCACTAAAAAACAAACAACAATAACAAAAAAAAACCAGACTTTTTTCCCTTTATTAGTAAATGATAATGGGATACAGAGTAATACAGCATGCTTTTTCCATTATGCATTCTTTACATCAATTCTAGCTACACTTTCATCAACCCTCAAAGTTTATGGAGCCTTATGGCTATTATGTAGTTAAACTCTGATACTTCTTTGGGTTATCTTCTCCTATTTTTCCAACATACTTAGGAAGTTGTGTGGTTTACATTGAGATTGACCTCTCCCCCTTCATCCCTCTTCACTGACCCTCCTCTCCATCCCATCTTCTCCAATCTCCACTTCCCTCTCCTAGATCCCTCCCTCCTCCTTTCCATTCCTTAAATTGTCCCTTTTACACTAAGTTTAATTGTACACTTTTTATATTTCAATTTATGTATAGGATTTTTTCTTTCCTTTAAGTATGATTCAACATCACATATGAATGAGAACATGTGGTATTTTTCTTTTTGGGCTTGAAAAATGCAGACTTATCAAGGTACATACATAGTACCAATATGTATGTGTATATGTAAATAATTATCTATAAAGAAATACAGATGACTTTTAAAAAGTGTATTGGGAGAGCTATAGCAGAAGGTATATCATTCCCTTATATAAATCAGTTTTTCTGAGGACTGTTTACAAAAACTATGAAATATCTTTCTAAGGAAGAATCTAGAGAAGCAATTTGGCAAAAAAAATGTTTTATTTATGTATTGAATGATTGATGAGATAGGCTTATTTGAGTCTTAGAAATGTAAATTTGAAGTAACTAATGAAATAGAATGAAAAGGAAGTTATAGGTACTGATTAAACAACTGGGAAAAATAAAAGTTTATGTTTAGGCAATAATTGTTGTTGTTGGGTGCCTTCAAGTCACAACTCATAGCTACACTTAAAGGGTTTTCAATGGCAGAGCTTTCAGGATTGCTTCAGGAGTAGATTGCCAGGTCCTTCTATTTTTGCAGTGCTTGGGATCAAACTTAGATTCTCAGAGAGTGTGGAGCAACACTCTACCAATTGAGCTAAACTCTAGCCCATTAGGCAATAATAAAAAATGAATTTAAAACACTATAAGTAATTTATGTTTTAAAATAATTGGATTTTTCACTGAAAGTTTGTGATTAAAATGATTTTTTAAAGATGTAAAGACCTAGCCAGGCACAGTGGCACATGCCTATAATTCCAACTACTTGGGAGATGGAGACAGAAGGATTATGAGTCTGAGGCCAGAGGAAGCCTGCACAACTTAGTAAGATTCTGTCTCAAGATTAAAAAAAACTAAAAAGGGGGCTAGGGGAGCAGCTTAGTAGTAGAGTGCTTGCCAAGTGTTCACGAGGCTCTGGGTTCAGCTCCTTAGTACAGCAAAACCCAAACCAAATCCAAACAAAACCAAAAAAGCCAAAAAACAAGAATAAGAAAAACCTAAATATTTTTATTTTTACTGTATAGGTTAATTTATGGTTATATTTTATTATGGATTGTTAAAAACATGCATTTGGCTTAGCATCATCCTTGAAAGAAAAGCTGGTTAAATAACTATAAAGAAGAGGGCAGAGCAGAGGGGCAAAGACAAATGGAGGTGGGAAAATGACTGACTGTAATATAATTATATCACAGATATTGGGAGAAGGACATGGTAGCCCACTCCCAAGAGAGTCCTGAAATAACTAGTCATTGAAAACCCTGTGAGGGTCGCTATGAGTTGGATCTGACTCAACCGCACCTAACAGTCACAAATATAGGAAATTATAGCGTAATTAGAGTTGTGTTTGGAAGTTATCCAAAGAGCACTTAGAAAAATGTAAAACCACACAGCAAACATCTCATATGTAACACATTCCAAAACAAGAGACACATTTTATGTGCATGCATTTTCATGTGTTAATTTATTGCAGTTTTTGTACCTACTGTATAAAAGCATAGGCGATGTCCCTTAATAAATGGTGCTCAGAAGACAAAAAGCAGGAGTTGCATTGAATATTGGAATCATTGTTTCTCCATAAGTCATTCTTAGATTTATAGTAAATTTTCAAACACTATTACCCAGTTGTTTCTGGGTGTCTAGTATTGTTTTGGATTTTTACAAACCAGCTTCAGTTTTATAATGGAAAAATACAGGACATATATCTCTCATGAAATATTTCCTACACAAAGCCATATACAACATTGGGAAGTTGTTTAAATTAGCCTCTTCACAGGTAATTATTCTTGGCATAGCGTAAAGCATATGTCATCCTAACTAGAAAATATTTCCAAGCAATTTCTTTCTTTTGTGGGCCCCTTACGTTTTTAACAACTGATCCTGATATGAATGAAGATCACATTTCTTTTCTGTGACTTTAGGGCCTTTGGAGAATTGAGGTGAGTTTTGTTTTATTTCTTCTAACTAAGGTAAAACAGAGGAATGCATTGCAGAGGAGACTCTAGGAATAGGCAAAGGGTCTGGGTACCTAAGAGTGTTGCTGAAACGCATGTGAAATGGGGCTCTAGGGGAAAAAAAGGAGCAACTGTGGGGCCACCCAGGTATCCAGCACTGGTGGAAGGAGGGGCACCATGCAGGGGCATCTCTGTCTTGAAGTCAAATAGTGCCTGAGGTCTAAGGGGTCCCTGAAATCTGCTAATGTCAAAGTTTGGACCCTGAATCTTGAAGGTACAGTGTTGTACTTTTGTACTTTCCATACAGGATAGATTAAAACAGCCAACCCTAGCTAACATTTATTGAGTATTTTTAATTATAGGCTAGGGACTATACCAAGTGTCTTTGATTAAGTCATTGAAGTATCACAGAAGGTAAATATCATTGCTTCCTTCAGACTCTTAGGAGACGTGAGTCTCACAGGAGTCTAGTAACTTGCTCAAATACTGGTTACAAAACCAGTGAGTGGTGAATTTAAGTTGCACTCGGGGTAATTCCACACTAGGAGAATTTAGCCACATCATTATCTCTTTGGAGGGTTCTAAAGCACTTTTTAGTGCCAGTGAGTTAAGAACTTGCAGAGCCTGTTTTGGACAGCTATTTAACCCCTTCTATAAGAACTACTTTCAACCTTGTTGTTGTTAGGTGCCTTCCAGTCAGGTCTGCCTCATAGTGACCCTCATAGTGTTTTCAATGGCTGATTGTTTCAGGATAGTTTTGGGGAGTGGATTGCCACATCCTTCTGCCATTTTTGTGGTGCTGGGGACAGAACCCAGGTCCTCAGGAACTACAGAGCAGTGCTCTACCAACTTTCAAACTTAGGGACAATAATTAACCTAAGAGATAAAGGTACGTTTGCAATGAGCAATATTTAGTTGTTAAACAGCTCTTGATATTTCTTATCAAACTTATCAAAGACCTTTTTATTTTTAACTTCAGTGTGATTTCTGTCCCTAATGTACACTTGAGACTGGGTAATTTGACATGCTTTTTCATAGGAGTGAGAACTTGATGCAGGAATTGAGAAGTGTTATCTCAAATGGAAGAATCTCTCTCCTTCTCAATCTCACATCCCCTTGCACTGCATGCAAGTATCCAGTTTTCAAGGGTGGATACAGAATTTGAAAATCCAATATACACTTTACTTAGTTCTACAGTCAACATACATGGGAACAGCAGACAAGAAATCAAAAGACATTGCATGGGAAAAAGCCATTGCAAAAGACCTCTTTAAAGTGTTGTAAAGTAAAGATGTCACATTGAAGATGAAGGTATGCCTGACGCATGCCATCATATTTTCAGTCATGTCATATGCTTTCAAAAACAGGATATAGAATAAGGGAGACAGAAGAAGAATTGATCTTTTTGAATTATGGTGCTGGGGGTGACTATCAAATATACCATGGACTGCCAAAAGTACCAAGAGATCCATCGTAGAAGTGCAACCAGAGTGGTGCTTCGAAGCAAGGTTGGCTAGACTGCGTCTTATGTATTTGGGACATGTTGTCAGGAGGGAGCAATCCCTGGAGAAGGACATCATGTTTGGGAGACTGATGTGTAAACAAAAGAAAGGAAGACCCTCAATTAGGTGGATTGACACAGTGGCTGCAACAATGAGTTTAAACATAAAAAAGATCATATGCCTTGCACAGAGCAGGGGAGTGTTTCATTCTGTTGTACGCAGGGTCACTATGAGTCAGACTCAACTTGATGACACCTAATAACAATAACAACAAACATACAAGTTAGTGAGTATTTATAATACATAGTAAGTTAATTTATTAAAGAACAGTGGATTATCAGCATTGTATATATGTTTATATTATCAAAATATAAGTACATTTAATTTTTGAGATTGTTGAATAAAACAAGATCTTTTTTTTTTTTTTGTACAACTTGGGATTGAGCTCAAGGCTTCACATATGCTTTGCAAGGGTGCTGCACCCCTATCCCATTTTTTATTTTTTTATTTTGAGATTGGATCTTGCTAAATTATGCAAGTTGCCTCTGGCCTAGAAATTGTGCTTATCTTGCCTCTGCCTCCCAAATCTTTAGATTTACAGGCATGTGCCACTGGCCCTGGCTAAAATCCACTATCTTTAATTCACTATTCCCTAATCTGGAACAAAGTCTTCCTGGAGTTATCAGATTATAGGTATGTAGTTGTAAACAACTAATGTGGCCAGCACCACATAATAATGCTTTTAAGATCTCTCCAATTGCATATCAAACCAAAGAAAAATACATTCCCCCTATCATCTTTTTCAGGAAATAGTGCTGAAACAACTGGGCATCTAAAAAAAGAGAGGAAAAAAAAAAAAAGAACTTAGGCACAGATATTACATTTTTCATAGATGTTAATGCAAATGGATAATAGACATATAGACATAAATATGGAATGCAAAACTATAAAGCTTTGGAAAAAACAGAAGAAAATTTATGTATCTTCAGATTTGTGATAACTTTTCAGATTGAACACCAAAAACATGACCTATGAAAGAAAAAATGATGTTATTCTTCATTAAAGTTAAAAATCTCTGCTCTGTGAAAGATATTGGTAAAAGAATGAAAAAACAAGCTGGATACAGTGGCACATGATTGTAATCCCAGCAGAGTCAGGAGAATCACAGATTTGAGGCCAGAGGCAGCCTGAACAACTTAGCAAGACCCTGTGCCAAGATAAAAAGTTTAAAAAATGGGCTGGGGGTGCAGCCCAGTGGTAGACACTGAGTCTACCACTGAGTAGACACTCAAGTACTGAAGAGAAGGAGGAGGAAGAGGAGGAGAGGGAGGGGGAGGAAGAAAAAGAAGAAGGAGGGAGAGGAGGAGGAGGAAGAGAAGAAGAAGAGGGAGGAGGAGGATGAATGAAAAAATAAGTTTCAGAATGCAGAAAATATTTGCAAGCATATATCTGACAAAAGATTTACAACTAAAATATACAAAGAACAAAATCCTACAATAATAAATTAAACAACTAAGTTTACAAAATGGGCAAAAGATTTGAACAGGTATATCACCAAAGAAGGTATATAGATGGCAAAGAAGCATAAGAAAAGATGCTCACATCATATTTTATAATGGAATTGCAAATTAAAACAACACTGAGATGCCAGTGAACAAATCAGAATGGCTAAAATCCAAAACACCAACAGCACTAGAAGCTGATGAGTGTTTGAAGCAACAAGAATTCTTATTTATTGCTGGTGGGAAAGCAAAACAATAACAGCTGCCTGGCAGTTTCTTACAAAGCTTAACATTAGGCTTATCATATGATCCAGTAATCATACTCCTAGTTATTTACCCAAATGAGTCAAAAACTTAAATACATACAAAAACCTGCTTGCGAATATTTATAGACTCTTTATTCATAATTGCCCCAAACTAAAAGCAACCAAGATATCTTTCAACAGATGACTAGATAAACAAACTGTTATATCCATAAGCTAGACTATTATTCCCTCATAAGAAGAAATGAGTTGTCAAGCCATAAAAAGATGTAGAACAAACTTAAGTGCATATTGCTAAGTGAAAGAAGCCAGCCTGCAAAGGATATATGCTGTGTGATTCCAAACATATGACATTTGGAAAAGGCAAACCTGAGACAGTAAATAGACCAGTAGTTGCCAGAGGTTTGGGGAGAGGGAAGAACAGGAGGAACACAGAGGATTTTTAGGGTGGTGAAAGTGTTGTGTGTGATATTGTGATGGCAGACATGATGCATTTGTCAAAACCTACAGAACTGTACAACACCAAGTGTTTACCCTAACATAAACTATTATTGTTGTTTTTGTTAGGTGCCCTCAAGTTGGGTCCGACTCATAGTGACCCTATGTACAACAGAATGAAACATTCCCTGACTCTGTGCCATACCTGGCACTATTGACTATTGTTAGTGCTTCTCTGCTAATTGTAGGGTTTTCAATGGTTGATTGTTTCAGGAATAGGCTGCTGGGTCCTTCTCCCAAGACTACAGCATCTGATATTCCTAGGAGGTCTCCCATCCAAGTACTAACTAGGCCCACCTTGCTTTGCTTCCGGGATCTGAAGAGATCTGCAAACTAAAAAGATTGGCTGCCAGGGTGGTAAGTCTGTATACAACAAACTGTGGACCTTAGTAATAATGTATCAATATTGGCTCATCAATTATAACAAATTTATCACACTATTGTAGATGTTAATAATAGGAGAAACCTGAGGAGGGGTCTAGGGAGAGGTTGGTACATGGGAACTCTCTGTAATTTCTGTGAATTTTTCAGTTAACCTAGAACTACTCTAAAAAATAAGATCTATCAATAAAAACAGTACATCTTTCTCTTTTTGCCTTATCTTTAATCCCATTCCCAATTACCATCATCATTTATTGAAATCTATGTTTAACTCTATAAGAACTCCCAGAACCTCTTCAATATGGCCTTACAGACAAGAAGAATTCCTAATTTGAATTTATTTCATCTTTCTCAATCTTTAATGGAAAATGTCTTACATTAATATACTTTTTCTCCCTCGCTTAGTATTAAAGTCAATTGTATCTTGTATTTGAGTCTCTGGGAAATCGGGACCATTCATTTCTAGCACATTTCCAGTCCTGCAGTATCTGTACCATACCTGGATACTTGATAATGAAAATAATTTATGACTATTTTTTGTTGTAAGAAACATAAACTAAGTATACCATTTCAACCATTTTTAAATGCATAATTCAGTATTGAAAGAGATATTCACATTGTTGTGCAACAGATTGGAAAATTGAAATTCTATACCCATTAGCCACTAATTCTTCCTCCTACTTCTCCACATACTTGGCAACCACCTTTGTTATTTGTTCTATAATTTTGATTGCTTTAGGTATTTCATGAGTGGATTTGTACAGTATTTTTCCTTCTTTGAATGGTTTATTTCACCTATAGCATCCTCCAGTTTTTCTATGTTGTGGCACATGATAGGATTTCCTTTTTAAGGCTACATAATATTCCATGTATGTATATACTACAATTTCTTTGTCTTCTCATTTTTGAATGGACATTTGAGTTGCATCTACCTTTTAGCCATTGTGCATAAAGCTTTAATGAACATTAGTGTCCAAAAATCTCTTTAAGATCATATTTTGGGTTCTTTTGAATAAATAATCTAACATGAGATTGGTATAATTAATTTTTTGTGGTTCTTGGAGGCTAAACCTAGGGCCTTGTACATACTTTGCAAGCGCTCTGCTACTGAGCTGCAACTGTAGCCCATTTTTATTTTTATCTTTTTAAGTTGTGATAGGATCTCACCAAATTATGCAGGCTGCCTCTGGCCTCAAATTTGTGATCCTCCTGCCTCCACCTCTTGAGTCACTGAGATTACAGGCATGTGCCACAAAGCCCAGCTGATATAATTAATTTTTAAATTGAGGGCTTAACATATGTTAGGCTTATATTACAGCCTACTTGTGATGAGTATAACCTAACAAATTCAGGCCTTAATCCTGGACTATATTCTTATAATAAACTTTCAACTAGGCTCTTCAACCTTTCCTTATTCCAATCCCGTTCCCATGTTGTTGTTCTTGTTAGGTGCCATTGAATCATGTCCGACTCACAGCAACCCTCATAGGGTTTTCAATGGCTGATTGTTTCGGGATTGCCTTGGGAGTGGATTGCCAAGTCCTCCTCCCATTCCATTCCCATGTTGTTGTTGTTGTTGTTGTTAGGTGCCATCAAGTTGGTATCTGACTCATAGCGACCCTCATAGGGTTTTCAATGGCTGACTATTTCGGGATTGCCTTGGGAGTGGATTGCCGGGTCCTTCTCCCTTCCATTCCCATAGGTACCCCCAAATGACTTCTCTTTTTTTTTTTTTTCAGATTCTAAGTTTTTCATTTAAGCATTTCATTGTAACATTTCCATATATGCATTTTGTTGTACATTGCACAGATAAGTTCCCTCTTACCCTCTTGTGCACTTCCTCCCCACGTCCCACACCCTCACCAAAGACCTCTCTTCCATTTGCATGTCTTTTTGTGGTAGTATTTTTCTTTTTTTTGTTGGAAATTTTTAATGTACACCTTAATGTGATTCATTCTGACATGCTTTTCATTGTGACATTTCCATATATGCATTTTGTTGTACATTATTCATATAGGTTCCCCCTTACCCTCTTCTATGCTTCCCCCATCCCCCCCCATCAAAGGCTTCTCTACCATTTACTTGTCTTTTTATGGTAATATTTTTCTATATATCCTTGGGTTCCAGTTCTGTTTAAGATAGAAATTTTTCCTACAGTGAACTTTCTTTTTACCTTGTCAGAATTATTACATGCATTTTCTAGACCATCTATAATAATAAATCTCATTCTGCTCAAGTGCCTTTAATGTCCGTCCATTATCTGTTCTGTAGCCTATGCTAAGGTCCCTGTCATATCCTCCAAGTGCTTGCCATTTTCCAAAACACTGGCCCACTTGCCATTTGCTGGGTACTTTTTGTGCTTTCTCCTCTCTAGAGTTTTGTTTATGTCTGGAAACACTCTCCCCTCTTCATTGCTGGTGTTACCATCATGCTATCAATTTCAGTTATTTGTATTCACAACTGCCTTTAAATATGCCTGCTTTATTCTTCCTGCCATTCTCAGATGGGCTTTAACCCCCTTCAGAAGACAGACTGTACTATCCTCACTTTTCAATCTGAAGTTCCTAGCTCCATGCTTTGCAGGTAGTTGGAACCCACTAACCCTGTGTTGAAAAGGCAGGAGTACCAAGTGGTTGTGGTACAAGTTGAGCACTTAGGCAAATGGGGGATAAATGTCAGTTAGATCACTCAGGAACTATGAACTTCAGCAAAAGAGCAAACTTCTTTGAGATTCAAATTCCTTTTGGATGGGGCATGGCATTATATGTACTGCATAAGGTTATGGAAAATCTTAAAATGTATGTACAGTTGATATGTATTTACTAAATCCAATGCATGGCAGTGGTATTTATTTAACAGAATTTTCCTTCTGGAATGGAATCTTTGCAATATCCTCTACCTAAAGACATTTAACCTCACTTTTAGCCCTACTTACAGTCATAAAGCCTACAGCTGTAGTCCTGTGGCATCCGATCCCGTCAGATCTCGGAAGCTAAGCAGGGTCGGGCCTGGTTAGTACCTGGATAGGAGACCGCCTGGGAACACAAGAAGCTGTAGGCTTGGGAGAAGGACCTGGCAACCCCCTCCCAAAAAAATCAATGTGCCATTGAAAACCCTATGAACAGCAGAGAAGCACTGGTAATAGTGTTTCACCTGCTGTAAGTAGAGTTGCTATGAGTCAGATACTGACTCGACAGCACCTAACAGCCACACTATCATAAAAGACCAGTCAAGAATGCAAAATTGGAACAAAGGTAAGTATGATATTGGACTCATAATTGGATTTTATTTTCACATTACTGTAGTACTTGTCAAGTGATAAATTTGTAAATATTCAAGAACTTCTTAGGCATCAAACACCGTTCTAGGTATTGAGAATATGGCAACGCTCAAGAGATAGCCCTGCCCTCCACCAGGTTACATCCAAACATTTACAATGACTTCACATATCAAGGAAAATGCTGGAAAGCTTTGCTATAAAATGCCAAACCCCCATTAACACCCCAGACTCCATTTCTTGGTCTTATGACTTAGCTAATATGACAAACTTTGGGGGAGTCCAAGAATGTATGAAAGTCCAGGCGTATGAAAGCTAAGACCTCTAAGAAGCAATATAGAAGCAAGCCTTCCCTTCTCTCTCTCTCTCTCTCTCTCTCTCTCTCTCTCTCTCTGTGTGTGTGTGTGTGTGTGTGTGTGTGTGTCTGTGTGTGTGTGTGTATACACGAGTATATACTTACATGTACATGTATGTATCCCCATGTGTCTGTCAGCTTGTTGTGCTGTGGGGGCTTGCATATTGCTGTGATGGTGAAAGCTATGCCACTGGTATTCAGATACCTGCAGGCCCACTCATAGCGCATAGGTTCCAGCTGAGATTCCAGACTAAGACAGAGTAGGGAGAAGGACCTGGCAGCCCACTCCCAAAACAGCCATTGAGAACCCAATGAATAGCAGAGAAGCATGGTCAAATATGGTGCAGGGAATATGAGCCCTACCCCCACCAGGCAGGAAGGCATTCAAGAAATGACTGGGGAAGAGTTGCCTCCTCAAAGTAAAGTTGACCTAATGACAAGAATGGAATAAAGCCCCTGGGACCTCCTTTTACTGATGTGGCACCACTCAAGAGAAGAAACCGTGGCTGCAACAATGGGCTCAAACAAAAAGATTGTGTTCATGGCACAGTGCTGCCAGAGTGCTTGTTTTGCAGTACTTAGGGTCGCTGTGAGTTGGATCTGACTCGATGGCACCTAACATCAACAATATGTATGTATGTATGTATGTACACAGCATACATGTATGTATAAGTACACAGACACTTTCGTGTGTGTATCCTTCTGGGAGAACCCAGGACCAGTTAGACCTGTAAGTCATTGTGCCTAGCAGGTGGGTCTGAGCTTAGTCTGTTTCTATTTAAGCGATTTTAAAGTTGAGCTCCCCGGGAGTGAAAGTTGTTCAATGGTGGGAGTCAGCAGGAGCTCTCAGAACGCCAAAGCTCTTCTGTTTGCAGCAACTTAGGTGCGCGTCCTGCCATGACAGAAGGGTAACACAACTACCGCCCGGGTCCCCTCCCGGCCGCCAGCCTCCGGGAGGCACCACCCGCAGTTGCCAGGCCGGTGCGGGAGCGCAGCCGAGGGCCCTCCCGCGGGAGGGGCGCGGGGCGTGGAGGGCGTGAGCCGGGGGCGGGGCGAGCCCCGCAGCCTGGGTGCTGGGGGAGCTGTCAGTGTCAGGCTCGGGGAGGGAGAGGAGAGGAAGCGATCGCTCCCGGAGGAGTAGCCTGGCGGCCGGCGCAGCGTGAGACAGCACATCTCGCCCGCGCGGCCCGCCGCCCCCCGCTCCCCCTGCGCCGCCGCCCGGAGCCCAGCGCCACCGCCGAGGAGAGCGTCCAGGTAAACAGAGCCGGGGTCTCGTCCCCGCGCCGCCTCCTCCGCGCCGCTCCCGAACCGGCAGCCCCCCGGGTGGGTCGTGTGCGCCGGCGCGGGGCAGTAGGAGCGACCGCTGCAGCCACAGCTGGACGCTGCCCGGGTCCCTGCCCAGGCTCCTGCGTGCTCCGCGGTACCCAAAGGCTGCCGGAGCCCAGCCTCCGCAGCGCCGGAGGGGCCCAGGCAGAAAGGTCAAGATGTCATCACCTTGTCGCCCACCTTGCAAACGGGGAGGGGCGTCCCAGGGCGCCCCGCCTCGGTCTCCCCGGGAGCAGAGGCCAGCAGCTGTGAAATCTGCACCCCTGTGGCCGTCAGCTGACGGCTCCTGGGGAGGGGGAGCTGCGGAGGGAGGGAAAGGGATGTTGTTTGATTACATTTTCGAGCTGTCTGCAGAGCTCTTAGATGCTGTCGCTACCCGCCAAGTCGGAGGGAGCCAACGCACTTCCAGCAGGGCTTTAATTAAACACTCACGCAAGAAGATGCCAGTTTCCCCTCTCAGTGCTGCTGCGGCTGCTGCTGCGAAAAAGTGTGGCTGGGGAATGTGTTTTGGTAAACACCTTCGCGGCTGCCTGGTTCTGCTTCCCCTACTCCCATCCGGAATCGCTGTGGCCTTATAAAGCTGTGCGTCGTCATCCTAAGGGCAGCGCTCCTGGCCGTTCTGATGGGAGCTCAGTGTGTGGGAGTCTCATGACTTGTACCTTGGCTAAAAAGGTGAAATAGAGGCCCAGGACCAGGATAGGAAATAACTTAGAAAATCAGAGACTCAACGAAAGATAGAAGATGGAATGTATTTGTTATCTTGGCCTCTACTACACCTAAGTAATGGACAGGAACAAGTAGCCAGCCATTTTCTTGCCTGCAGTTGCCTTTCAAGCTAGCATGGTAGACTTATTGCAGTTGAGAGTTGTGAAAAAATTGCTTCCAAACGTTCCAGACTAGCAGAAAGTATAGCTAACAGTGAGGCAAATAACTGTACTAGACATCCTTGGCTAATAGCACAGATACTGGTGACTGTCTATTTACATACTTTTGTGCAGTTGTGGAAACTATAAGGAAACACTGATCAGTGTTAGTCAATTGAAATGAGAACAGACAGTGCAAATTGCATCTTTACAGTACTAGTGAGAGTGTGAGTAACACTTCCTCTGATTACTTAGAATGCCAAGTTTGTCCTAAAAGCTTTGGTGTGGAAAAGGGATTTAAACTCAGCTCTTCTGACCATGATTGTTAAGAAAAACAAAATCTAACCCTCGTAGCACTGAGGTACAATGTTCTGTTCATTGGAACCCACTCCATAGGGTTTCAGTGCTCCAGGAGACATTCCTCTAAAAATCTTCTAACAGAATCTCTGTGATATGATTGGTAGCCCAGTGCAGACCTTTCTAGTCTGTACAGCTCTAGACCCCCTTTTTGGCCCAGAACATCTTTTACATCTCCTGCCTATCTCAAGCCTCAGGCACAGATGCACCTGTTTCCTCTCCTCTTGGACCCCTGGGATGCTGCAGCCTCTCATGCAATGCCCTTGAGGAAGAGAGGGGTGACTCATAACCTCTCCTGTCACTCCCAGTTGTCCCTCTTCCTTTCCTACTGAAAATAAACCTGAGGTTGTTTGGCCACTGAAGGCTCACATTAGGTGTGATCACCACTAGGGATATGGATGGAAAAGAGAAATTCAGCCTATGGGGCAAAAGGGCAGAGTTCTTATGCTACTGGTCTGTGGTCCCCGTTTCTGGCCAACTGATGAGATGGTAAAAGGAAGCAACTCAGCATTTCTGCCATCATGTTTCATATTCAAGAAGGCCATTATGAACTTCCCCCAGCACTTCTCCTTTACAAAATGCTCCTTCACTTTCCTTTGACTCCAGGGCTGAGACAAGTCGTTCCTAGGGATCCAAATGCTCTGTCTATACTCAGAAAGCTGTGTAGACCAATAGTGCAAAATGCATGCAAAGTCCCTCTCTTGCATAGAGTGTAGGCTCAGGCTTCATCTTGCTGCTCTACTGAGGACTGATTCTTCCCACTTTCTTTCTGTCATCTGACCTGTTGTTGTTGTTGTTGTTGGGTGCCAAGGAGTTATGTCTGACTCATAATGACCTTCATAGGGTTTTCAATGGCTGATTGTTTGGGGATTGCTTCAGGAGTGGTTTGCCACATCCTTCTCCCATTTTTGTTGTGCTGGGAATCAGTCCTGGGTCCTTAGAGAGTACAATACAGCACTCTACCAACTGTGCTAACTTCCAGCCCCGGTATCTGACCTATTATCTAACACAGAGGTCCCTCCTTACTTTGTTCTCTCTACACTTTGTTCCACCAAATGAAACAAAAGTTGATAACAACGGCTAAAATGTACTGAGCACTTTCCCAGGCATTTCATTTTTAAATCCTTCCACATGTATTAATTTATTTAATTCTCATAAATTCTTATGAGGCTGATATTGTTTGTAATCCTTTTTTTACAGATAAAGAAATGCTGATACCAAGATGTCAAGTAACTTTCAAAAGTTTGCAGCTGTAGAGCCAGGAGTTGAATGTGGGAGGCGGGCCTCTAGGTCTAGACTTTTAACCATTCTTCCATATTCTAAAACAATTCCATTGGTTTCTTTTCAGATATTGAAGACTAGGCTTTTTTTCTTGTGTTGTTTCTTTTTAATCCTTAGCTTAATCCCATGAAGTACAGATAATGACCTATACTTAACATGGTGAAACTGAGTGAAGCCATATATTGTAGGTCACAGGTAATAAATAGCGGAGTAGTATTCGAATCAGGTCTATCTGACAACTCTAAAACCAGAACTCATCTATTTTGGTGGCTGTCCTTTGTGAGAAACAGAAAAGGGAGAATATGTCAATTTCTTTCAGGTTATAATTCTGCCACGAGCCATTGTTATTGCTTTGAAGCCACAAATGTAGCTACATATTTTTGCCACCTAACTGGTGACTGTGGATGACGTGATATACTCAAGGCCAACTCATTGCCCCTTCAGAAATAAAATATTGCATTGGCTTTTTTCTACTTAATGAAACTAGCTAATTACCCATAGTACCTGTGGGTTTCAAAAGCCCTATAACTAGTTGATCCCTTGACCACAGATTGCTTTTATTTGAAACTTTCATGGCTCTACAGCTCCTGGAGAACATGAAAACATATATTCTTTTAGGGACTTTGCTGGAACAATGAACTTCCAGCATTGATGGTTTTTGAAAGTTAACTCAAAAAATTAATTCAACTCTCATTTTTCTTTTTGAAATGTCCAAACCCTTGCCCAGGTCCATGTAAAAACCATTTCTCTTGACTGGCGACTTCTCATGTACACCCTGGGCTTATTTCTTTTGCTTCTCTGTGCAGGAGGCCTGGCACCAGAATGTCAAAGTGAAGCTTGCATTGTGGTATAGTTACCACTGCCCAGGTGCTAATCCAGAAGAGCCTGCAGGTTCATGGCACCCACTACTTGTTTGTTTAGAGAAGGAGCCTTCTTAAAGTACATAGACACTGTATAGCAGGCACATGAGTAGTTTTCAGGTGATCATCGAGCCCACTAAGATTAATGAAGAATTGTATGCATTTATGCATAAATGCAGTTTTTCAGGGAAAAGTAGGGTACTGGTAACTAAAATGAGAGACAGAGAGAGAGAGAGAGAGCAAGAGAGAGAGAGAGAGAGAAACACAATGGTTTATATGCATTGTTTAGGAAAGGAGAGAGGCGCAGAGGCTACTCTGCTGAAATGTGTTGAAGGCAAGGCACAACTATTGTGCCAAAGCCAGCCAAGAAAATACTTGGCTCTCAGGACATTTCTGGCATTTCCCTGGGGGCCCAGGTGGAAACAAGCTGCACTACTACACAGCAACCAAATGAGGGCTCCAAGAGTGGTGGCCACTCCAGGTCTTGCTTCTGTTCATCAGACAGCTACCCCATAAGACAAAAGTCAGTGGGCCCAACTGGCAGTAGCTGCTCCATGCTGACCCATACAGTGCACATAGCAGCCCTGAGCTAGGTAAATGGTGGTCATCAGACTGGCATCTGCATCCCCCTGGCCCTCACCAAGGCTTTCTAAAGACAGTGCAGGAATGGGAAGAACTCGTGCATAAGCAGAGCTTGACTATTGATGTGCTAGCTCATTGAATCATTCCCACATGCTTGAAAGGTAGACCTTTTCTTGTCTTCTTACATAAATGAGGGGATGCTTATAAGATTCAGTCACATGACCAAGGCCACCTGAGGCCAGTTAGTGGAAGTACTGGATTTCATACGCAGACCAGCTTGATTCCAAAGTTTATTTTCTTCCCACCATATCTCATTGTTTCTCTATCTATGTGGGTTGCCAGAAAAATATTGTTCAGTGTAGCTTTTTGTTGTCGCAGCCCTAAGAGTCCCTCTAGAACACTCTCGCATGCTGATAGGAAAAGCCTAAAATGTTATCAAATGGATCAAGAAAATTATTTATCTCTCAGTGTGGCAGAGAATAAACAAGGCCTGCTTTCCTTGACATGAGATAAAGCCCCATTCACATGACTCTCATGTGTCGCCACGCATCTTTCTCAATACCAAATGCATGGCAGCTCTTGCCTAACACAGCCCAAAGATGATCTGGCCCAGTTAGCTGCAAGTCAACACTGTCTTTATTGCAAGGACGCATTTATTTCCTGGCTGTTCTGTCTTCTGGGACTTACCTGATACAGAAGTTGTGCCATGGTCCAGAACACTAGCTTAGTGCTAAATCCTAGTAGACCCTCTGCTTACCACAAGACCTCTGGGCTCTGTTTTCATTTCTATTCTGAAACCTTCTCAAGCAAGAACTTCCCAAATATTACTTCAAGCTTAACATTTTTACACCTCCCTATTTTCTTCCTATACATTTATAGAGCAACCCGTTGTTTCATTTTGGGGTGCCAAACAGCTGATGCCACCAGAATGGCAGGTGCAAAAAGCAGAAACTGCTGTCAGAGTTGAGAGCCTTTTTTGTAATAAAAGTAAAGGATCTCTGACACTGTAGAGCATGGTTGTGTTTGATCAACAGATCCCTCTGACAACAGGTTCCAGTGCACTTCATTATGCTTTAACTCAGTAGCTTTCAACATTTTTTTCTCTCCTATGACTTCTAAGTCTGCAACAATGGGCTTCAACTTAAATAAGATCATGTGCCTGGTGCAGCATTAGGAAGTGTTTCGATCTGGTGTACACAGGGTCACTATGAGTCGGACTCAACTTGATGGCACCTAAAAACAACCACCACCACATGACTCCTAAAGAATTTTTTAAAATTCTGCCACTCCATTGTCACTACACATTTTACATTGACATCTAACATTGTTCATCATACATTCAAAGAATTGCAGTGAATGAGATTTTCGGAATATTATAAATTTTGTCATCTAAAAATAAAATGATGACAACATTTGCTGAATCCAATTAAACTTTAAATAAAATACTAACTTCAATATAAAATGTATGTGAAGAAGCTCTCTAGCAAAGGGATCTTTTTATATCTTATAATCAAGCATCAATAAGATTTCTTCTTGTTGTTAGGTATCGTCAGGTTGGTATCTGACTCATAGCGACCCTACATAGAACAGGTAAAACACTATTGTTAGTACTTCTTTGCTATTAGGGTTTTCAATGGCTGATTGTTTTTTGGGAGTGGGTTTCCAGGTCCTTCTCCCAAGCCTACGGCACCTCATGTTCCCAGGCAGTCTCTCATCCAAGTACTAACCAGGCTCGAACCTGCTTAGCTTCTAGGATCTGATAGGATTAGACTCCACAGTGGTACAGCCACAGGTGAAGAAGATTTAGGATTTTCTTTTTTCTTTACTTCTTTCTTCTCTTTTATTTTACTTTTTATTTATTTATTTACTTTTTTACCACTAGCATGGAAAAAGGGCCTTTGGGAAAATGGAGGTAGGAAAGAAGCTCTGAATGACTATAACCATAGGCATATCCTCTGGTAAGTCAGTTTTAGGAAAGCATACAGACAGATGATGCAGATCTGGAAATTGGTGTCATGAGTTCTTCTCAGTCCTGCACTGTCTTCAGAAAACCTCTGTGAGGGCCAGGAAGATGCAGATGCCAGCCTGATGACCACCATTTACCTAGCTCAGTGCTGCTATGTGCACTGTATGAGTTAGCATGGAGCAGCTACTGCCAGTTGGGCCCACTGCCTTTTGTTTTTGCAGCTTATGTTAGAGATGTTAGCTTATGTTAGCTATCTTAGAGATGGGTAGGGCTGGAGGGAACTGCACAGATCAGCGGGTCCCATTTCCTGCTCTCAGGTACAAGTGACTGTGTGGATAGCTCTTTTCTCTTTTTAGTGATTTTCACTGAGAGATGAAGCCATTCTAGTGTGCTTTTACATCAGTGGTTCTCAGCCTGGATCATTTTGCAATGATCCTGGGAACATTTGGCAATGTCTGGAGACATTTTTGCATATCACAGCTGGGCAAAGGAGTTGTAAGTGGCATCAGTAGGGGGTCTCAGGGCTGCTGCTGAACATCCTACTATGCACAGGACAGATCCTGCAGCAAAGAATTATGTGTCCCAAAACATCAATGCTGCCAAGGTTAAGAAATTCTTCTTTAGATGTTCTGGTTTTCTCATTGAAAATTTCCCTGCATAATTTAAATCCATTTTGTTGGCCCTTTATGAGATAATAAGAGCATGACATCTAGAAGGCAGCTAAGGTAATGAAGAAGAGGTGTGATGTCCTACTTACTGCCGATGTGAGCCTCACTTTATCCATCTGCAAAATGGGGGCAATGATGCCTGGCTTGCAAAGTTATCATGAGTTTTACAGGCAATGAGTACACAAGATCCAGTACATGGTGCGTATTCAATGCATGGAGGGTGCTTTTTATTACCCCAAAGCAATTGTCACTCTTTAGCCTTCTCTTCTCTGAGATGAGTATGGTCTTATCCTCCTCTGAACCCAAGGTATGCTTTAAACAATTATTTTGATATATACTTACTGTATACATACTTCCTTCTCTTCTAGACCCTAGGCACCTTGACACTTTGTTTTTTCTTTCAGCAGAAGGTCGTACCCATAATAGAAAACTCAACAAACATTAGTTGACCTGAAATACTAGCCAGAATAAATCCCACTTAATTTTCTTCTTTTTATAAGATTGAATTCCTTCCCATTGGACCATTTTAATGTGTTTAGTAAAAACATTCACTTTCTGAAATGTAGCACCCATTGTGTGTCTGGTCCAAGTATGAATGTGGGCTTGGTAATCTCTAGAATTCTGGAAGTCTTGCCTTCCTGAATCACTATCATGTGGAACATTTTTGCTGGGTGAGAGGAGTCTTGGGGACTTTTTGATCTGGAAATGACAGGCAGGATGATTTGAGTCTTGTATTTTCCTCTATGAACCCCTTAGGCTAATTCTTTTGATCTGGCTTTGATCTGACTTTCTGTGCTGAAGAGTACAGTAATTTGGTTCCTTTCAGATGGGAGGAGAGGAAATTATGGTTCATTATGAGATTTATATTTTATTCTAATGTCCACAGTGAAGCCACGAGTAATAAGTATATTTGAAATAATGCTAATGAATAAGTGACGATACAGTGTTATATACCCATTGCCCAAAATCAGTTTCCCTTTTAGAAGACAAGCTAGATTGTCTGCTCAGACCTGAAATAGTGCCCATTTCTTTGTTGGACAAGATGAAGATTTTACTAATGAGGTTGGAATGAAGTCCTCTCCTTTAGAATGCAATTTTAGATCCTATAGCACACCATCTGGAAGCATTTCAGTGTTTATCAGGTTGAATGTTAAAATGAGCGTGCGTCCAGAGGGTGACCTGAGATTCTGTCTCAGAACCAACTTACAGAAATGTTAGTCAGTCCTTGTTGGGTTTGGATGAACCAAAGGGTAGCAGGCCCAGTGGGGAATTTGTGTTTTGACACAGTGTCCTCTTTTAAAATGACTTACCTCTCCTGTTTCACCATCTGCACCATTAGTATCAAAATAGCAAGGGGTTGTGGGAATTGGTGTGTATTTTGTGGAAGAAGAATAACAAAAACCTTCTCTGCCTGCCTCCTTTAAAAGTGTGACTTTGTTCACTTTCAGAAGGTATAGGTTTCCCAGATTTGGAAAGAGGATCCTCCCTGTTTGAATGCCTTGGCTCAGAGGAAAGTGAGAATCTATTTACATAAGTAAAAATGCCAAACTAAATCTCCCAATGCAAATATGGACCACCCAGAAACAGTATAAGGGCCAGGTTTGGGGTTTTGAATACTTACAGATTTTCTTGTTTTCTCTTTTTAATATTTTTCAAATACTGCTGAAAAGTAATTGGCATATCAAGCAAGGGTAGAGTCACATATCTTATGCCATATAATTGAAAGGGAGGAACTATGCTATTTCCTTTGAGGGTCCCTTGTTTTTTAAAATAAAGAAATATGAATAAGTTACATTTGAAGGCCAACACATCATAGATTTTAGTTTAAACTGGGTAGGAAAGTCTAGTTACCAAAACAGTTGTCCAGGGGAAAGAAGATATTCTGTTCCAGAGCCTCCTTCCCCTGGTGGACTTTGACTAGACTGAGCCATGTACCTCAGTAAATTAGGCAAAACTTTACTTTTAAGAGTAGTCAGGGCACTGCAAATATCACACTGACCCCCTAATTCCCTTCCTGAACACTGGCAGCACATGAAGAATATTTTCTAAACTCTCTGAGGGGAAACACAGAATGAAAGTTGTTTTAATCAAGTTTCCCATGCTAGTTGTTATTGTTAGGTGCCATGGAGTAGGGTCCAACTCAGAGCCACCCTTTGTACAACAGAGCAAAAAACTGTCCAACACTATGCCATGCCCAGCACTACATCAGTGCTTCCTCTGCTGTTCATGGGATTTGTGAAGGCTGATTGTTTCAGGAGTGAGCTGCCAGGTCCTTCTTCCAAGCCTACAGCACATAGTATTCCTAGGCAGTCTCCCATCCAAAGACTAACCACGCCCGACCCTGCTTAGCTTCCAAGATCAGATGGGATTGGATGCCAGGATGCTATGGCTGTAGACACATTGTCCATATTCTGGTTAATAATGTTCATAACAACACTCAATGCTTTCTTACTCTTTATACCCTCCTCCTAGGACATTCCACAGCAATGTTTGGCTGCAGATAATGAAGGAAGGGTAATTGGCAGTTGCCAACACTAACTCTCTGGGATGGAGTTGGGCCCCAGGGTGTACTGATCAGGTCAGGTTGCATAATGATGCAGTAATAAACAACCCACCCACTGCCTTTAGTGGAGCAACGGAACAAAAGATTTTTCTTGCTCACTTTTCATGTCCACTGTGGGACAACAAGGGGCTCTGCTCACCACTTTCACCCACACACCTGTGATGAGAGAGGCTTCATCTTGAACTGTTCTTCCACTATCCCAAAGGCAAATTGTGTCTTGAATATTACACTTCTTCTTAGGAATGATGCGCAACAAACTCTTCTCACATTTCATTGGCCAAAGCCAGTCACATGGCCTTGCCTGATTCAAAGGTGTGCTTAAGTGTTGTCCTGTAAGACCAGAACTGGAATTTTTGTAATTAATATAAATGACTATGGAAGAGTTTACATGATCTGTCTCTCCCTGCACATAACCACCATCTCCAGAAAACATGCCAAAGGATACTGACTGATAAACCACTCATATCATTCAACTCTAGTAGCACCTGTAAGAATGCTCCTTTAGAATACAAAATGTATTTGAGTTATTTTAGCATCATGGGAAATAGTATTTTCCTGGGAAACTGAGCTCACAAACCTAGATTTTTACTGATAATAAATAGAAAAAATATATTTGAGGTAAAAAATATCTTTTACCCAAGGTAGTTTTTCAATTCTAGTCAAGAATATTCACTTAGTAATTATGGAGTGCCAACCATTAGCAAGACTGAGTGCCTTGGGGACACCTGATAACAAAGTGTAGCTCTTAGGGGCTGGTGTCTAACCGGATAAAAATGGAAAAGTTGAGTACCTATAATATGTGGTTATGTGTCATGTATATCACATATCAAATGGTGATCACATATGGTAAAAGGTGATGAATGCTTGAAAGAAGTTTAACAAAGTACAATGGAGAGTCAAAGATGAGAACTGATTAATAATTAAATGAAGGGTCACTTCATCAGTGATTATTAAAGATATCAATGTTATCCAGTCAAAAACATTTCTATTGATGGTTTAATATTCATCCTCCTCTTTTGTTCTTAGATTTGATTTGATACCAGAAAAAATTATAAAGTGATTATGATTAAGAGGCAGTAAAGGAACAAGTCTTCTGGGATTAGAGTTCAAATTCCAGTTTCACCACTTTGTCTCCCTTCACCTCATTTTCTTCATCTATAAAACAGATCATAAGAGTATTCACTTCCTAGTGTGTGACAAGGTTTGAAAGAACAAATCCCACTTAATTTTTCATTTCTTCTAGGATTTGTTCTTTCTCCTTGGGTGATTTTGGTATGTTTAGTACAAACATTGACTTCCTGAAATGAAGGAAATAACCTGTTGAGCATCAGGACCTAAAATGAATGTGAGCTTAGTAACTCCCGGTTTTCCAGGCACCTAGTCTTCCTGAGTCAGGATCATGTGGAGCACTTCTGTCTGTGCCTGATAGGTAGTGCCTGGTTCAGGGTAAGTGCATGTTAAGGACCAAATGTTCAGTTAGCATTTTTCCAACCATAGGAGGAAACCTCAGCCTAGAGAACTCCAGAGTATCGAGTTAGCTTCTGTTCTGACCTTACTCCTGGTCTGTTGAGGACATACTTCCTAGCTCCCTCACACCTACTGCCCTCATTCTGAAGTGATATGTTAATATATGTTCATTGTGGCTGAATCGTGGGGGTATTCTGCTTCTTGGATTCCAGAAGGTTAGAAGGTCTGTGTGCTTCCAGCCCATGTCACAGGCAATGGTTTGATGAGCTAGAGTCTGGGCAGGATGGAGAGAGGATAGAGGATCTTACTTGGTAGATGTTTACACTCTGTGTCCTCCATCTCTTCCTTGGCTTTCCCCCTCAGGACTTCCTCACTTGAATGTAAAGTGGAAGATATTTGAGGGGATGCAGCACAGAATTTGTGGTCTATAAGCAGGTGAAAAGCTTTGCACAAGGACTGCATCTTTGGCAAATAAGTATGGGACACTTATTAATTGTAACCCAGACTCCTAGTGAGAGGCAGAGTTCATATCAACACAACAGAGAACCTTCAATGGACTCAGGCTATTCAAAAAGTAGTCTGGGCTGCCTGTGAGTAGTGAGTTCCCAATGCCCAAAGAATTTCAAGTATAACACCTTTAGTGAGGATGTCTGTAAAGAGACTCATCAATGACAAGTCACATCAGCATTTGGCCATTTCTACATTGATTTCTTCAAATTCAAGGGTCTACGATTCTGTGTACTTGACAGTGCCTTACATCACTCTTTCTTCTGGCCAGATTCTGCTGTGAACTTGTGGCCAGTGTAAACAAGGGGGCAGGTGCCAAATTGAAAAAATAAGTGTAATGATCTGTGTCTAGTTCCTTTTCCTTGTGACTGCTCAGGTTGTAACATAAGTTTATTTATTTGTTCATTTAACAAACATTAAATTCCCATTAGACCATGGAAACGCTATAGAAGTGTCAGATAGGGTTAAAGAAACTTTAACAGCTTGTGACAAGCCATTAAAAACAAACTTATTTCTGCAGCTAACTTCATTCTTAACTGCCCATCTCACCATACACTGGAGGGCTCATTCTTTCGTTGATTTCTTTGTTCACTCAGTAATTTCTTAATGTGCCCTGGTGATATTCAGAATCTGATCTGTCTTCCCAAAAGCAGAGGCTTGACAAATATTTCATTTCAAAGGTATATGCCAGAAATTCTCAAACCCCATATTCTTTTTACAGTATAAAAAACAGAAAACTAAGAGATTCCTTGGGGGATGGAGTTCCCACCTTTAATGCTCATATTATGCAAAGAATGCATTACACTTGCTAAGGTATCTATTTTGAAGCTTAACTTCTCACTTTCTTATTCTATACAGTAAGGGTGTGATACATGAGGAAAGTGTTAGTTCTAGTTGTTGGCATTGATTAACACATTGGAGTAGCTGGGTTGGCTTAACATGGAAATGGTTGATTTTTTTTTTCTAGACCCTTACATGTTTAAAAAACATGTAATTTTCTTCTGCATTCAAGGGAAAAAAAAGCAGAAATAATTTCTGTAGGTCAATTATGGCCTGAGAGTATAGCACCAAACACTTCCTTGCCAGCTTGACCGGCACTGCATGTCTGCCACCCTGAACCACTTGCACCCATGGAACTGTACTATTCCCTAAGCACAGGCTGTGGCTCCTGTTTCTGTCATTTTGCTCACACTGCTCTCCTTCCACAGGAAATGCTCCCCATTTCACTCCCTACCTGCATGTCAGTGTTGGACACCTGCAGCATCTCCTTCATGAAGCCCCCTCTGTGCTCCAGCTTCTGCCTGCTGCCCTTAGTGCTTTACACCTTATCATGTACTTACCCTATTCTCCCCTGTAGTGTTGCTAGTGCTTTCAGAACTGACCATATTCCAAGCTTTTGAGAACAGACTCTATCTTGATCATTTGTGTAAGTCCCACAGTTGCTTAGAGCAGCACTTTGTATTTTATAGGGGCTTAGTAAGTCCTCATTCAATCAAATAAACCTAAAGATAAATTTAGCATCAGGGAGCCAATTATTTTAGCTTCCTGAGTATTTGGAAAGGAAAACATTGGTTTGATTTAAAAATTATGAAGGGTGGGGTGTAAAATTTTCTTTTACAACTTCTTGATAAAGTGATGTGACTCTCTCTGCTTTACAAAGACATGGGAGACCTTGCTCAGAAATCCCAAGGTACCTCCTATTTCCTTACATATGAGAAAATCATCCTGTCCTGCTTCTCCTTGACTCCCCATTCCCTTCTCGCACAGAGTCACCATGCAGCAGGGAATGGAGCTGTGGGGATAAGTGTGCTCTGACCTCCCAGGGGAATTTGGGCTCAGGTGACTGTATGGGCATCTGTGTGGGTACATGTTCACATATGAGAACATGACCAAATGACACTGGTTGGGCCTCGGGATTCTTGTCTGTAATGAACCTATGTCCTCAGTTGCCATATTATTGCAAGGCCAGTAGTTACCTATACAGACAGGCAGGATTAAGGTACAAATTTTAGTCTTTAAGAGTCTGGATATTAGATTATTTTTATGTAGCCCAAATTCTCTAGTAACTTAGAGATGAATAAACATACAACTCAATGTAAGTATATATTATGTATTAGGCCACAATCATAACGTGAGAACTTACAAACTTGCCAGGAGAACCTCAACTTCCCATTAGATCACAGTGCTCTTACTCATAGGTGAGTATCCTGAACTATTCTGAGAACTCAGGTTGCTGGGCCCTTAGTGTCAGAGGTCTGAGTTGAGCATGGTTGGGACAGGACTAGCCTGAGTGCATTAAGGGCAATCCCAGAGGCTGAGTCCAGAGGTGACAGGGCATTGAAAAATCAAGCAGAAGGTCTGATAATGTAATAAGTTTAATGGGAGGCAGAATATAGGTGTGGCAGTAATATGGCAACTGAGGACATAGGATCAAAGCCAAAGGGTTGAGAGGGAAGATGGGGGCAGATGTAGAGGGATTCCTAGAGCCAGCAGAGCTTCAACTCTTTTAAAGACAATAAGGCAGGAAGTGAAGGAGGGGCTCATTCAGGCAACTTTGAAGCCAAATTTGTTCACTCATTTAACAAATATTTATTGAGAATCTACTCTGTTCCAATCACTATCCTGAGTATGTCTGATCCATAGGGAAATGGATTTTGGACAAAATGTCTGCTTTCATTGGAGAGTAATTTCTGGGAGGAAGGACAAACAATGAGAAGTACTAAAATATTAGGTCCTAATACACATAACAGAGAAAAAGAAGACAATGAAAAAACTTGGAATGCAAGGGCAGTGGGGAGTAGTTTTCTATTTTAACTACTTGTCTTGAATGGTCAAGTACATCATCTATTTTACAGCTAGTCTTGCTATGTAGCTCCAGCTGACCTGGAACTCGCTATGTAGACCCGATTGGCCTTGAATTTGTGGTGAGTCTCCTGCCTCTCCTTCCAAGTGCTGGGATTATAGATGTGAGCCACCATGCTCAGCTGAACTCAGTCTTGAGGAAGCAAGATCTTCAGATATTTAGGGGGAAATGTGAAATGGGTAGAAGGGAGAGTAAATGCAAAGACTCTGAGGTGGGGATGTACTGATGTAAATGATAGATAGCAAAGAGATTATCATGTCTGGAAATGAAATTTAAAAAAGAAAGTAATCAGGCTGGAGGATTGAATTATGTAGACTATGGAAGTCATTGTAAGGATTTTGGTTTTTGGAGCCATTGCAGAGCTTTATACCAAGAAGTGATATGATTTGACTTGTGTTTTAATGAATCACTGTAGCAGCTATGTGGAGAATGTCTGCCCTTCCCCACACAGCTCCCAAGGAAGGCCAAAGGTAGAAATGAAGACACCTTTTAGGAGAATTTTGTAATGGTATTGATAAAAGTTGATTGTGGTTTGGACTCAGTGATAGCATGGGAGGTGGTGAAAAATAGTTTCTGAAAATGACTGGAAAGAAAAGCTCACATAACTTACTAATGGATTGAATGTGGGGTTTGACAGAAAGAGAAGTCAGGATGGCTCCAATTTTTTTGGCCTGATTAACCGGAAGGCTGGAGTTGCTTTTACCCAAATTGGGGAATATTAAGGTTTGGCTGCATATAGAACCAAAGTATGGAAATAGTTATTATGCTGGTGCTTGCAGATGGTGGCCTGGTGCCATTGTGGTGACTCTCCTAAGAGACGCAGAAAAAAGTTGATGACAATTGGTCAGGAAACTCTTTCCCCTAAACACACTGGAGAAAACATGAAGAGTTCATGACATTTCTCTACCACTTAGGACTCCATTCTCCTTTAATTGTACAATGTTTACTGATTATGTCATGGTTTTCTATTATATTTGGTCAATCCTAGTTTTGTTGTGACTTTCCATTTGTTGTGACATTTGGCACTATCCTTTATGATTTTGATTTGAGAGATGTCCTTTCTTTTAAGATAAGGTCTAGTTTAACTTTCAGAAAGTGACCACACAGTATTTACATCATTTCCAAATTCTTGGAGAGTACATTATTATCATTGTCTCCTTAAATTTTGTCACTCAAACTAGGGAAGTTACTTTTAGGTCTTCATTCTACTGCATTGCAACACTATGATTGAGCAGAAAAGATCTAATTGCAGTGATGTTTAATCAAGGAATAGACTGGAATAGGGGCAGCCTAACAGGAAGAAAGGGAAATAGAGGTGTTCATGTAAATTGCTACTTACTTTGAATATTTTATTACTCTTTAATGTGGTCTTGAATATTGAGATATAATTCTTCCACTTTAAAATTCTTTCTGCCAAAAAAAAATTTTTAAAGCTAGTACATACAAGCCTCTATCCTATTTCACTCAGAGAAACAGATGGTTGAAACTGACTGTAGCCAAATTTGAAAAAAAACGTACTTCTTTGAATTTAAAAATATAATACATGTAGTATTAGATAGTTTTAAGCATTTCAGGACTGGCTGGGGAATCTGTTCTGAATGCTGTCTCATACCATGGAGACAGGTTTAAGCCTTTTAGGACTGGTGGCAGAATCTGTTCTGAATGCTATTTCATTCACATGCAGAATGCTATGTGCTGGACCAGACTAGGGAATTTGCAGCCAACGTTTTCAGATGACTATTTGCTTTCTAAAAGAGATATAAAGGTTGTGCTGATGGGACAAATAGCCAATCCCCAAGTCCTAGAGTAACATTCAGCATTTGTGCTGACATGATCTGCAGGACCCTGGCTATGGTCTTGCATTTCTGGCAGTGTTGATTTTCTATACTCTTATAGACATATTAATGTGGCTGGAAGAGTGGCATAATTCTTGTAAGGGCAACTGCCTCAATATGTTTGTGCCTTGAAGAATCAGGGACTTATTTCATGTTTTTCTCTTTTTCATTCGATGGTAGATTTAAACAAGTAAGCTATTAGCTTTGGTGATTCTGTGGTAGACTTTTCCAGCAGTGCTTTGTGAGCAGATTGTACCTATAGGTTCAACCACATAATCATCTCTTGACCTGCAGGATCCTGTCTGTCTCCTGTGGTAGCAAGCAGCTTTCTCTGTTTACTCTAGCATCTTGAGTAAATATCATTATTATCTGTGCGTGTCTTGCCATGCAAAGTGTTGGGTGAGAAAAAACAAATGTAGTGATACATTTATAATTTAAAATTTATCAATTTTAGAATTGTTGTATCCCAATATTTTAAACTTTTAATCTTAACTAAAAATAATAAAGAATATGTGTGTATAAGAATGAAAATGTATGTGTGTTTAAATGTCCCAAACCAGTTCCATGAAACAGTATTTGCCCTTAGAATGTGCAGAGCATTCTAACAGTTATAATCTGTTCACAACAAAAGTTGCGGCCTGTGACATTAACTTTATCTCATAACTCACCAGTGAATTGAGAGTCATAGTTTAAAAGGCTAATGTTATGTGTGTTGTATGACAGTAATAAATTATATTATCTGGTCTTGTACTTGTTTAAATATTTCCCTGTTTCCCTCCTGCCTATGGAGAAGTTCGGACCTTTTTGAAGCATGGCATAGCAGACCTTTGGCTTTAGGGTGAACAACTCATCCAGGTTTGCCTGGGATTTTCTTAGGTTTAGCACTGAAAGCTCCTCCTTCTGGCTGCCCCCTCATTTCTACGCAAACTGGGGTGATTGGTCAGTCAGCTTTAGGGATCTGATCTTTTTGACTGTATTTCCACCTTCATCTCCCTCCACTTTCTTTTGAACTCAGTGTTCCATCCCTGTCAAAGTACTCATCCTACAGATGGGTCTTCCCATTCCCTAATTCCCTACTGTTGTCCTTGCCTCCTCCTCTGCCTGGGATGCACCATTCGCCAGTGCTTGGCCAGGTTTGGTTTTCCTCTGTGATGGTTGCATTTACTTACTCCAGGGAGCTTTGGCCCATTCTCTCTGTGAACAAAGTAGTAATGACAGGCCATATTGATTTATGGGATCCTGAGTAGTTCTGTGATCTCAGCTGCCTCCTTCTTTATTGCCTGTAGAACAAACATTGGGAGGAAAATTGCTGACACAAAATGAGTGACTACAACAAAGAAATAATAATAGGGAAGCAAGACAAACCAATATCATGCTAAGACCAAAAAAAATGGGAAAGGGAGGATGAGGAAAACATAAGGAGAGGAATAGGCCCTAATTATCAGCATGTGCCACAAAGACATGGGTTTGAATCCTGGCTCTTCACTTGCCTTGGTTGTCTTTTCTGCATGTCCTTTTTTTACTTATGAATCTCCCTTTATCACAATGTCAGCAGGGATCAGTGGTCCTTAATGTCGTTAGGTGCCATCAAGGCAGGTCCATTGAGTCCAACTCAGCTAACCTATGTAAAACAGAATGAAACACTCCCCGACACTGTGCCATGTCCTGCATTATGTCAGTGCTTCTTTGCTAGTCATACTGTTTTCAATGGCTGATTGTTTCTGGAGTGTGCTGCCAGGTCCTTCTGCCATTTTTTGTGGAGCTGGGGCTCGAACCCAGGACCTCAGAGTGTGCAGAGAAGCACTCTACCAACTAAGCTAAACCCCATCCTCACCTTCAACATTGTTGTTGTTGGGTGCCGTCGAGTCGTGTTTAACTCATAGCAACCCTCATACAGTTTTCAATGGCTGTTTCAGAATTACCTGAGGAGTGGATTGCCACGTCCTTCTCCCATTTTTGTGGTTCTGGGAATTGAACCCAGGACCTCAGAAACTGCAGAGCAGTGCTCTACCAACTGAGCTAAATCCCAGCCCGACCCTTAACATTAGGTAGGATTAATTACAAATTCATAAGTATTTTGTAGTTGAGTTGGGAGAGTATTGATTTAACATGTAGAGACACCTTAATATTTTCTATTTTAAAAGATTAAAATAAGCCAGGCATGGTGGCTTACACCTGTAATCCCAGCAACTAGGGAGGTAGAGGCAAGAGGATTGCAAGTTTGAGGCCAGAGGCAGCCTGAGTAATTTAGCAACATACTGTCTTGAGATAAAAAAGCAAAAAATGTTCTGGGGGTACAGTTCAGAGGTAGAGCATTTGCAAAATATGTGTGAGGTCCCAGATTCAATCCCCAGCTAACCCCCCTAAAAAAGATTAAAATAAATTGACTTTTGTGAGCATACATGTTGCTGACTTACATTAGGATAATCTGCTTTTATTAAACATTAAATTTTTTCTTGCCTAAATTTTATTCATAAATCTTGACTTAATTTTCTCTATTGTGATAGTTTAAATCTGTTCTCACTTGTGAGCTGCAAGGCCATCCTGGCAGCTTGCTTTTACCCACATCCTCTATCATGAGAAAGAACCCATGACAAGAAAGCCTACTGGCCAGTGCTGTTTTGATTTAACTCTGTTGCAAAGAAAATCTTGCCCTTTATCAGGCAGCAGTCCAAGAATTCCCAGTCAAAACTAAAGCTTGTCATGTCTAAAGATTTGCTTGTTATCAATTACTTTAAAAATCAGTCCCCCAGGTTACCTGATAGTAGTTTATTTTTAGACATGTTCATTTATTATCTTAGCAACTCAGTGAAAACAGCTTCAAGTGCAATAGAGGGCTCTGTTCTAAAACAGTGATTATTTTGCATCAGTTTTAAGGAGAAAGACCAACTTTCAGCATGAGGATTTATCCTCAACACATTTTGTGCAATAAATTCTAGATTGCTGAATTTGTTACTTGAGACAAACAATAGAGGCTGTCAATTACAAATTGAATGCGTTTTGCTAAACATCCCTTTTAGAGTCAGAAACAGAGATTAAAAATGTAAACCAGCTGAGCACCTGTGGTATACCCCTTTAATACTGGTGACTCAGGAGGTTGAGTCCAGAGGCTTGCAACTCTGAGGCCAGAGGTAGCCTGTGCAACTTAGTGAGACCCTGTCTTGAAAAAAAATGTAAATTAGGCAGGAAAAATTATATCAATGGATCTGTAATGATAGTAATTTAAAAGTTTAATGAATGAGGTGTTGTTGGAGTGGGTGTGTGTTGAACGTTTGGACTCATGGGTGAGAAAATGAATTTTCTTTACCACAGAAATAAAGATTTATTGTATAACAAGGAAGAATTTAAAGTGACAGTGCATTGATCTAATTTTAGTGATGATTAGTAAATTCACATTTTATTGAAAGTCTGAAAGATTTCCCATTTCTATCTAATGGTTATTTGGCAGTTCAAGTTACATTTACTGAGCACTCATTGCTAGCTGGGGCTGGGATTTAGCTCAGTTGGTAGAGCACTGCTCTGCAGTCTCTGAGGTCATGAATTTGATTCCCAGCGCCGCAAAAATGGAGGACATGGTAACCCATTCCTGAGGCAATCCTGAAACAATCAGCCATTGAAAACCCTATGAGGGTCACTATAAGTATGAGTCAGACATGACTGGAACAACAACATTGCTAGGCACTGGAGGTGCAGAGACAACTCAGATGTGCCCCTTGCGTTGGGAGTTTAAAGTGTAGCAGGGATGGAAAATCACATCAACAGAATATGACCATCTTTATAGCACATGTTCCACCAGGACTTTGCACAGCATACCCTAGGGATATCCAGGGAAGGAGTGTTTGACCCATGTTTTATGACACCTTAGCATATGGAATATTTTCAGCTGAAAGAGTTTGAGAAACAGCATGATTGATAAGGTGCTCTTCCCCTGTCCTCCTCTATTGAAGGTCAGATCATAGAACTTTCACATGAGAGGTACCCCATCTATACCCAGAGAAAAGGCACACCCCTATCTCTGACTGGGGACACAGAGAGGAATCTGAATAACAGGGCCTTGCTAAGTTTCTCCCAGTGTATTATGCTTGCTGTTGTTAGGTGCTGTGGAATTGAGTTTCACTCATAGCAACTCTATGTACAACAGAACAAAACACTTCCCCAGTGCTGTGCCATGCCCAGCACTATGTCAGTGCTTCTCAGCTATTTAGAGTGTTTTCAATGGTAGACTGTTTCAGGGTTATATGAGGAGCTGACTGCCAGGTCTTTCCTCCTTTTTTGTAGTGCTGGGGATCCATCGCAGGGCCTCAGAGAGTGCAGAGCTGCACTCTACCAACTGAACTAAACCCCAGACCTTTTTATGCTTATCATATCTTCCCTTGGCTCTTCATCCTTCATCACACCTATTATAAGAACACTTAGGTTTTCTGTTTCTTCAGATTTTAATTTCCTTAGGAAAACTCCCTTGTTCCATAAAGTTTGTAGTAAATAAACTTATATTTTTCTCTTGTTTATCTGCCCTTTGTTATAGGAGCCCCAGACAATGAACCTAAGATGGGAAGAAGGGAAAGATATTTTTCCTTTCCTACACTTGATGCTCTAAAAGGTCTTCTGCAGGGGAGTGATTGAGCTGAGACAGAAAGATGAATAGGAATCATCAGGTCATGTGTAGTGAGAAGATATTTCTGGGATTTGCAAAGTTGCAAAAGTAGTAAACAATTTGTTGTATGACAGCAAAATGTGAACTAGGGAATGGCAAGATCTAGGGACGGAGAGGTGGGAAAGAAGAGCACCTTATGGGCCATGATACAGAGTTGGGATACATGTTGTAGCTAAAAGGGAGTCATAGATGTGCTTTAAGGAGGGGAGTGTCCTCATGATTTGGTAATGAATCACTCTGGTGTAGTATGGAGGGTGCCTAACTGGGGAGCAAGGTTAACAGGAAGAGAGGAAGATGTTAGGAGAGTATTGAATTGTCAGGTGAGCAATGATGAAGACTGGCATTGGGTATTGTGAGTTGACATAGACAGGAGATGGAAGGCATGGAAATATTAGGTAGTAAGATTAGGAGGACTATTGGAAATTGGCTGTGGAGAGTGGTGAGTTTGAGGATTTGGGAGCTAAACAAGAAAAACACAAAATTATAAGATGGCAGTATTCCACAATAAACTTTATTGAGGGGAACTTGAGCAGGATTCCATGAGAGAGGAAGCCCCTCACAACAGACCTTACAGCCACAGCAGGGTGCCACTGCCCAGAAGGGAAATAGGGAAAGGAATTCCCAGGAAAGAAGGGAATAGAAGAGGGAGCCCACATGTGTATGTAAGGGTACTGGGCAGTGAGTAGGCAGGGAGGAGTCTCTAGATCAGAGATCTTCAAAGGATCTTCAGTAGGCACAGGGTCAATCTTACCTATGGCTAGCAAATGTCAGGTGCAGCTTTTAAGGGCATGCCAAGTAGGAAGGCTCGAAATGGTTAAAAGTATGCTTGTCTCAGGTGTATTTAAAGCAGTTTGGTGTGGAAGGATTTGTGTTTGGGGCTGGTAGATAGGCTTTGAGTTAATGGTATTAATCTGCTATCAAGAAGTAAACACTGTAGGAGCCAATAGGTAGGGTCCATCTTTAACCCATTCAACATAACAAGCATTTACTGAATGTCTACCATGTGCCAATACACTTAACCATAAAAAAGATCATGTGCTTGGCACAGACTCAGAATCTTTAGTTCTACTGTACTTAGAGTCACTATGAGTCAGACCCAACTAGACGGCACCTAACAACAACCATATGCCCAATGTGATGCCAATTCTAAAGGAAGCTTGCATCACGGTCTGTGAAGAAGGTGCTCTTTCTTACCGGTTCCTTGAGAAGACCCCCTTAGATTGAGAAGCTCTTTTGTATTTGCAGTGTTATGCCTTAGAGGCTCTAGGAACACAGATACATAATTTCAACTTGATGTTACCTAACAACAACAATAGTGGAGGTAGCCTTGTTTGTTTGGCTGCCTTACCTGATACTTGGCCTAAGCAAGATGACTCATGTTTCCTATCTACTCTGACCCAAGTTCATGTGTTTGCAAAGGACCCATTTGCAGTCTGGTACTTTTCTTCCTTCTAGTTTTCCTTGTGATGTTCCCCAAAAGGGTTCCATCTCCTTTCTTCTGATTCTGTTTTCCAGTTCCTTTTCTGTCCTAATTCTTAAAGACTCAATTCCAAAATACTTCCCTCTCATTGTCCAAACTGTTCCATCTCTGGTTTTATACTCTTTCAAGAATTCTACTTGAAACCTCATTTCCTAAGGACTCTTGACATCATCTGAGTGTTTCCTGAGGGGAGAAAGTCTAAGATTTGAATGACTGATTCTCTTAATTGGGGAACAATTCCTTTTCCAAAGAGAAGTATGTTGAATTTTTAAATTAGTGGAATACACGGTAGGGGTCAGAATTAACACAAAAAATTTTCACAACTTTTTGGCATAGATAACAATGGTTCTCAAGTTCTTTAAGATTTAAGAGCTCTTATGCCTACTCCGTTAACTAGATGAGAGGGCAGATACCCTATGGATTGATTTTGCTCTCTTGCATAATGGGCCTCTGTACTAAGTGCTTGAGTCTCTCCTGTTTAATGTGCTGCAATTGCCAATGCTCAAGTTACAGATGAAGCTGTACAATTTGGGGCACTCACAATCACGAAGCAGTGAAAGTAGGACTAGAGACAGTACAAACACAGGCACAGCAATCTTAAACATATGTCAGACATTCAGCAAGAGCAAAACAAAAGGCTTACCTTTAGAAATATTGCCTGATTTCCTAGTTAAGAATATAATATGAATAAAATTGAAAGAGGTCTAAAGAGATGAACATAGATGCTTAAAATTGGGTGGATGTGTTGAGATAGTTTTTCCTCCAAAATAGTAGTTCTCTACTGACATAAATCTTTCATATGCAGATGAAACTCTTGCTGTGCTTGAGACCATGTGGTATTAGCTTTGGCCATGTGCCTAAGAAAGGGAAGGGCAAAGATTGCTTGTGCCATCTGCTTTCCCATGCAATTTACATGTTCTACCACAAGGTGGCCTGCAGCTGTAGCCCTGTGGCATCCGATCCCATCAGATCTTGGAAGCTAAGCAGCGTCAGGCCTGGTTAGTACCTGGATGGGAGACCGCCTGGGAACACCAGAAGCTGTAGGCTTGGGAGAAGGACCTGGTAACCCCCTCCCAAAAATCAATGTGCCATTGAAAACCCTATGAACAGCAGAGAAGCACTGACAATAGTGTTTCCCCTGTTGTACAGAGGGTCGCCATGAGTCGGATACCAACTCAACGGCACCTAACAACAACAACAAACAACAACAACAACCACAAGGTGACAATAAAGAGCAACAGTTAGATTTGCCAGGAAGTGACTAAAGAGGATCCATCACAAAGGCCTTTTGTTTAAGAACATCTTTCTCTGGATTAAAGTGAGTAAAGTCTTGAATAAGTAAACATTGAAAAGGTAGCATTATTTGATGAAATTATTTAAAAAATAAGGAGATCTGGTGTGTCCAGTTCTGACTTTTTCACTTAATGTTGTGAATTTGGATAACTGTATTTCAGTTTCCCTGTTTATGGGTGCCTGCAGCAGTGCTGCTGTGGCATCCTATCCCGATCCCATCAGACCTGCTTGGAAGCTAAGCAGGGTTGGGACTGGTTTGTTCTTGGATGGGGGACTGCCTGGGAACACCAGGTGCTGCAGGCTTGGGAGAAAGACTAGGCAACCCACCCTCCCCCAAAACAATCAGCCATTGAAAACCCTGTGAGTAGCAGAGAAGCTCTATAATAGTGTTTCTTCTGTTGTACATAGGCTTACAATGAGTGGGAAACCGACTCGATGGCACCTAACAAGGACAGCAACAACAATTTATGGGTAAAATACTGTTACTGGATTGCATAATCTTTGAAGTTCTTGTTCTGAAATAAGCATGTATAATTGCAATTATTAAAACAATGTACAGCAAAATTCAAAGGACAAAAGAATTAAAAACTTTCAGAGAGAAGCCTACAGTTTATTAACAACTGTCTTTGTTCATTGCACAACTAGGCTAACGCCCATTAATGTGTACATGTGTATGTTTATGTGTGAGTGAGTGAGAGAGAGAGAGAGAGAGAGAGAGTGTGTGTGTGTGTGTTTGTGTGTGTATGTGTGTGTGTGTGTGTGTGTGTGTGTGTGTGTTGGGAAAATAGGACTGGGGAGTGAGAAAAGACTTCTTGATTCAGTTTCCATACCTCTTACCTGGGGCAGGCAAGTGAGAAATCTTTTGCATGTCCTTCTATGAGATCTCCTCAAAGCCTCGCTCTCCTAACTCTTCTTTTCCTCTGTTATGCCCAGAGGTTGTAGATCTTCCTGGTATTTCTAAATCATTTTAGTTTGAAGAACTCTTGAATCCAACCTAGACTTTCTGTTTTGTGATTTTACTACTATGTCTTTTACTTTTTCTTTTCCTCAAAAGAAGGACCTCAAACTTGCTCCTTTATGTAACTTACCTGAACACTCAGCAGCGTTTTATTGAGGAAATGTCTCTGCAGGCTTTAGAATCAACTCCATGTTATCAGAAGTAGGTTGAGTTAGAGTGCACTTGGGAACCCTGGAGGTCCCAAGACACAATCAGGATTTGTAAGGTCAAAAGTACTTTCAAGGCTGAGGCAGGAGGATCATAAGCTTGAGGCCCCTTACTATTTGAGATCCCATCTCAAAAGTAAGTAAGTAAATAAATAAATAAAATAAAAAATAAACAAAAATAACTATTTTCATAATGGCATGAAAATATTATCTGTCCTTTTTCCTATGTTGATATTTTCAATGAGGGCATAAAATCATCAAGAGAAAAATTGCTGGTTCCTTAATATGAGTTGAGGCACTAGATTACTAGTGGAAACAACAAACTTTACTGCCACATAGTTGCAGTATAAAAGTAATCCAGTTTCATTTAAGAATTTCCTTCAGCCAGGTGCTGTGGTATGTGCCTGTAATCCCAGTGACTCAGGAGAATTGCAAGTTCAAGGCTAGAGGCACCTCTCTAACTTAGTAAGACCTGGTCTTAAAATGAAAAATAGAATGGGGCTAGGAGTGTGGTTCTGTGGGAAAGCACTTACCTAGCATGTGTGAGGCCCTGGGTTCAACCTCCAGTATTAATAAAAACAAACAAATGACCCCCCCCAAAAAAAAAACCACCCCAAACAAGGGAAGGCTGTCATGAAGCAGAGCAAATATTGTTGTTGTTGTTGTTGTTGTTGTTGTTGTTGTTGTCGGGTGGTGATAAATTGGGACTGACACATAACAACCCTGTTTACAACAGAATGAAACTCTACCCAACAATGGGCCATGCATACCATCTTTTTTATGTTTAAGCCCATTGTTGTAATCACTATGCCAATCTCTGTGGTTGAGGGTCTTTCTTTTTTCATTGACCTGCCACTGTCCCAAACCTGAAGTCCTTCTCCAAGGATTGCTTTCCTCCTGATAAAATGTCCAAAATACATAAGACGCAGTCTAGCCATCCTTGCTTCCAAGGAGCACTCTGGTTGCACTTCTTCCAGGATGGAGCTGTTGGTTCTTTTGGCAGTCCATGGTATATTCAATAATCGTTTCCAGCAACATAATTCAAAAGCATCAATTCTTCTCCTGTCTTCCTTGTTCAATATCCAGCTTTCACAACCATATGATGTGGCTGAAAATACCATGGCATGAGTTAGGTGCACCTTCACCTTCAATGTGACATCTTTACTTTTCAATACTTTAAGAGGTCTTTTGCAGCACCTTTTCCCAAAGCAATGCATATTTTGATTTCTTGACTGCTGCCTCAATGAGTGTTGATTATAGAACCAAGTAAAGCAAAATACTGGTCAACCTCAATCTTTTCTCTATTTATCATGAAGTTATTTAGCAACCCAGTTGTAAAGATAGAGCAAACATTAGCTCTATTAAATACTCTTGAGTGTAAGTCCTACTGTGTAATAAATAGGAACACATAAACCACTTTGCTACCTACCACAGTTCAGTGATTGTCTCCTGGAAAAGTTTTTGTGCAGTAGTTTGAATTATGATAACTGCATATTCCATAAACATTGTTGTTCCTTGAAAGAGCCACTGAAAAACCATGTTTATTCAGACTTTAGTGTTTTCTCAAAAAATGTACATTTTCTCAAAAACCAGTGGCATGTTGCTTCAAGAACACAATTAGTAATATTTGTTGCTGATGATAAAATTTGAGCTTTCAAGCAAAATTTAGAATTTAGGGAAATTTTTATGTGCCATCACCATGAGCTTGAGAGCCTCACAATACCTAGAGACTCTTCTGAAAACATTGGGAGTGATGTTACTGAATTTTATTTTTGGATATTATATAAGGAAATGTGTCAACATTTGGAAGGTCTACATAGTACAGCATTCCAATTATTGATTTTTTTTCCAAATAACCATTGCAAAAATCACATATAGATAAACAGTTCATTCAAAGTTTAAGACATACCAATGAATTTTAATGTAACAGAGTACAAAAATTTCACTGATGTGGTTTCATATTCACGTTAAACTGACCTTTAAGAAACTATTTGTTAAGTTTTAGTATAAAATTGAAGATAATCCACAATTACCTGAAGAAGCTATTAAAATATGTACTTGTTTTTCAGACTACAGGTCTGTGTGAGGCCAGATTTTCTTCACATATTTAAATTAAAATAGCATATCACAACATATTGAATGCAGAAACAGCTATGAGAATGCGGTTGACTTCTCTTAAGCCACATATTAAAAAGATGTGAAAATGTAATAGAATTTTACTTTTTACTATTTTTGTCTTGGAAGACATGCTTGTTTTTTCATAAAAATTTTACTCTAATAAGTAACAAGCTTGTGTTAAAATTATTAAATATATACATACATTTTATCAGTTTTAATTGTTAGCATGGTTAATTTTAATAGATACTGCCCATATCAACAAAACTCTTTGAGGTTCTTGATAATTGTAAGAGTATAACAGAGTTGTTGTTGTTGTTGTTGTTGTTGGGTGCTGTCGAGTCGTGTCCAACTCACAGTGACCCTCATAGGGTTTTCAATAGCTGATTGTTTCTGGATTGTCTGGGGAGTAGATTGCCACGTCCTCCTCCCATTTTTGTGGTGCTGGGTATTGCACTCGGGACTTCAGAGACTACAGAGCAGAGCTCTACCAACTGAGCTAAATTCCAGCCTCCGTGTAACAGGGTACTGAGTCCAAAATATTTGAGAATGCCTCTTCTGTATTATAAGTAGATCAAGCCTGGGCACTGTTCTACTATGAGATAGAATTTACTAAAAAACAATTGTTTTCATAGTGTAGTAGTGGCTGGAAAAATTTAGCAAGTAGCCCGCATACATCATTTAGCAGCCTACTTCCTCGTAAGATGTCTGTATCTTTGGACTGTGAGATGTAACTGTAAAAATGAGTTAGCATTGTGGTTTGTATCACCCCTTGGCTTGAAGAAGGCAGGTATATTTTATGAGAAATGAGGCAGATGAAATGGGTCTGTGAAAGATCAAGTTTCTTACACATATCTAGTGGCAGATGAAAAGTTCAATAGCTGATAGTGAAGAGCTGATCAGAGCAGTTGTTTTCAGGCAGGAAAAGAGAACTTATTTCTGGGTATTTTTTCATTGAGTCTAGCAACAGCTGGGGGCTGGGATTTAGCTCAGTCGGTAGAGCGCTGCGCTGTAGTCCCTGAGGTCCTGAGTTCAATTCCCAGTACCGCAAAAATGGGAGAAGGACCTGGCAATCCACTCCCAAGGCAATCCTGAAACAATCTGCTATGAGGGTCCCTATGAGTTGGATACCGACTCAATGGCACCTAACAACAACAACAACAACAAGCAACAGCTGGACAATGACTTAAACCTTATAGGATCCTGACTTTAAGCTTAAAAATACATTTGCATATGCCAGCATTGGAAATGGAATCTCAAACTGCTGCCAACTTAGACCACCAAAAGGAAATGGAAATCTATATTGTTCAAAAGAAAAGCTTTGGGAAGTGCTGTTACTTGACAGCTGTGTAAACAGAATTAGCCCTATTGCTTTTCCTGTTAGACACTTGGGACATGGACAGAAATGAAAATGAGGGCAATAGGTCTCTCTGTTGGTTTTAAGAAGTATGAAGGTAATGCAAGAGAAACAGGGAAGGCAAAAGAAGATGTGACAGTGACTTATGCTTTATTTCCTACTTCCTCTGGGTCCACATTTCTCTTTCCTTCTCTCAGGTTTTCCTCCTTTCTTCTTCTATTATCTCCTTTAATTGAAACTTGCCCCATCCTCTGCAGTGAATGGGTAGGGCAGAGAAGGGTGTTGCCCAGCTTGCTGTGTAATTCCTATGCTCACAAAATATTGGGGAAAATTTTTATTAAGCTAAATGATTACATTTAATATTTTAAAATAGCTTTTTCCTTTGAGTCACACCTCTTTCCTCTATGCTTTCTACATAGTAAGCCATTTAGATTGAGAAGGTCCTTTTATTTACTCTGAAGTGACTTAGAATTTCCAGGTGCATGGATCAGCTGTCCTTGCTTTGGTGGTATGAAATCAGTAGCATGTTATACCTGTAATGTCATTCTTACAGAAACACTTTCAAAGTGATTGCAGGGAACTTGTGTGATGCCTAGGTTATGGCAGTAGAGTGCAATTGTGATATGAGAAAGAGTTGGCAGGGTAAAATAATAATAATACTAAAATAAGAAGAGGAGGAGGAAGTAGAGGAAGGGACAATAAAGGAGGGGGAAGGGGATGAACCACTTTTCTTAGGGGTTTATTATTTGTCAGCACATTCTAAGCTCTTCACTTATATTGATGCCTTCATTGGGATCAAAGGGATGGCAGTTTACTGGGATCATAGATGGACTAAAGCCAAAATTATCAGAACTGAGACATTTGGGAAGACGAGTGGACATGAGTGGTAATGTAATGACAACATTAGGATAAAAGGGGAGCCAGAAAACAAAAGGGAAATCAGAGGCGGCCAGATGAAATTTGAAAAAAGTTAAGGGAATTGGGGGTAGACGTATAGAGTCCAGAGAAAATAGGATAGTTAATTTAAACTCTAAGATATACTTTATAGTGGGCATAAGTTGTTGGAAAAGCAAAGAAAAACAAGAGATGGGATGAGATTGTGTTCCATAGTAAAGCTGGAGGTTTTGCAGGAGAGTAAGAGCTAAGATGGAAGGGATGGAGGGCTATAAGTAGGGTGCACCTGGCAATGAAGACAAGTTTAAAAAGTGAAGTCAAGGATATGCTAATGGAGGAGTTCAGAATATGGGACTCTGCTATGAGGGATGCTGGGCAGGTGGCACAAAAGTGCATGAAGTTACCCCAGAATAGATGGAGCTGAGGGAATCTGAGCTGGGATTGTTCTAAAGCCCTAGTGGAGTGAAGCAATGAGTTGGGTGGTAGGTGGCAAAACAGGTCAATGATTAGACTGGGAGGAGCTCTGTTCTTAGAGATGGGTTGGATTTATCTTCTTGACCCTCTACCATTTGTAAATGAAAAAGACCAATCTTGTATGTATATGAAGTAAATCAGAAATAATGAGCAGTAAGTGGCTCTGGCTCATATTTCCTTAGACTGAGAGCATCAGAATTGCTTTGGCCATGACCTACATTAGCCATAGAACTCTCTATAATTCATGTCCCTCATGCTTTGCTCCTCTATTTGCTTTGTTTGATGTGCTCAGAGATTTAGTGGGTCAGACTGGCAAGCCCCTGGGGAAAGCGTGTGGAGTTCAGTGCTGATGCTGCATTTAATGCCACTATTTAAGCCATCTCACTATGTGTAAAGGCTCATTCATTTACTGTAACGTGTACTTTCCAAGCCCTTTCTGGCATATTCTCTTGAGATTTCTTATTCTCCTCAGGGGGTGATATTAACTTCTATTTTGGAATAGATCCAAAAATCAATAAATGGAGGACCCTCTAGAGCTTGTCTTTTCACGTTGTAGCTCTACTACATTTAAAATGGAACTTGGATTTTTTCAAATATCTCAGGTTAATGTAATTTTTTTCTTTTAATTTCTCTCAGTTTTTTTTGTTGTTTATTTTAATTGTATTGGCTCTGTGGCTGGGAATATCAACTTAAATAATTAACATTTTCAGACATTTCTATCAGTTTGAAGTACACCTTTGGACCTTGTAGTAGTGTACTGAGGATATACTTTCTTCCTCTTACAATTGAGATTCTCTGAGAGAAAACCACAACAAATACAAGATTTTCTTATACAGTGGTTGGCTCTTTATGATCATAATATACAGCTTAAGTTGTGCCAAGCACTTTTGACTAGGGAAAGGTAGGTAATTGTTGGGGAAATGTGGAGAAGAGGGAAAGTTGGGTTTCCTGGGAAATTTCCTCTGGTTGCTTGCAGCTTAGACTGCCATAGCTATCACTTAGACTGAGTTTTCTGATTGTATATTCCACTTTAGACAGCAGAAAAATTTCAGCCACATCAGTTAGAATAGCCCCCAGTAGACAAGAGTATATGTAATTTCTCAGATGGCCCTTATAATTAGGCTCTAATTTTCCCCTGCCAGGAATTTTACCCAATGGTGCTGAAAATTATTTTCCACCTGTATTTTATTAATAAACTTCACTTTTGTCAGTTCTGTAGCTTCTTTAAAAAACAACAACAACAACAACTAGAAAATCTAGCTGCTTGGCCCCCACATTCCTCCAAGTTGGCCAGCCGTTGGAGCTGGTAGAGTAGCCTCCTTAGGCAGGACCCTTTCTCTCTGCTGGCCTCCATCATGCCTCTGCTTCTTAGTGCTACTTCATGGCTTTTGTAAGCCTTTGAATTTGCCATTGAGGTTTTAACCATCTTATGCAGGTGGTGGATGCCAAGCTGTATTACAGCTCCACTGACCTATCCAGTTTTTCTTCTCCTCTGTAGTATTGCCTCTGTGTATTATGCTTACAAGTCTCATTGATACCCGATTTAATTAAATGCTGAAAGTGTTCCACCATTTCATTTTTTGCCTTGTCTTCTTGGTTTCACTACCATCTTCTTTGCTTGATCAAAGTTATCATAGAATCTTCCTCTTTTGCTTCCACATCTACCAGCCATCAAGAATTACTTCACCCTTCCTGGTGTGGTAGCTCTAGTCCACATTCTCTTCTGCTGGCTCTGTGTCCACTTCCCATCTTAGCACAGGTGCAATTGATTCAGATAGGTGTTGGCCCCAGGCTCTAAGCAACTACTCTTACTCAAGTTTCTGCTCCTATCTGCTGTTAAGCAGGCAGGGAAAATAATAGGCTTAAGCAAATTCCATTTTCATTTTTTTCACTTTCCTTTTCAAAGAACTGCTGTGATTGCCCATCACCTATTACATAAATCAAAAACCCCCTTCTTCCCTCCCTTCTTCCCTCCTTTCTCTCTTCTTTCCTTCCTTCTTCCCTCCCTCCCTGTCTCCCTTCCTTCCTTCCTTTCTTCCTTTCTTCCTTTCTTCCCTTCTTCCCTTCTTTCCTTCTTTCCTTCTTCCTTCCTTCCTTCCTTCCTTCCTTCTTTCCTATCAGTACTGGTGGGTTGAACCCAGGACCTTGAAGTGCTAGGCAAGTGCCCTTCCACTGAGCAGCACTCCCAGCTTGTTTTTTATTTTGAGACACGGTCTCATTAAATTGGATAGCCTGCCTTGTCCTTGGACTTGCAATCCTCCTACCTGAGCCTCCTGAGTAGCTAGGATTCCAGGTGTGTGCCACAGAGGCTGGCCAAAACTCACTCCCCCACCTACCCCACCCCAAGGGTTTATTTCCATCCATAAATCAATTCTTCAATTAATTTGGGTTTGGATTCATCCACATTTCTTGTACTCAACTTCCTGTTTCCCCCTTCCACAGATCTTTGCACATCCAAATCCTCCCTTTCTCTTGTCAGTTCCTAATCTTGTACTGGCTGCAGCTGTACCACTGCGGCGTCAGATCTCATCAGAAGCTAAGCAAGGTGGGGCCTGGTTACTACTTGGATGGGAGACCACCTGGGAACACCAGTTGCTGTAGGCTTAGGGGAACAACCCAGAAACCCACTCCCCAAAACCAATCAGCCACTGAACACCCTATGAATAGCAGAGAAGCACTAACAATACTGTTTCACATGTTGTACGTGGGGTCACTGTGGGTCAGACACCCACTGGACAGCACCTAACAACAACAACAACAACAACAACATACATACATACCTACATCCCCCCACAACAACAATCATGTATGACATCCAATTCTAATTCCACCTTCTCCTCAATGCTCACCCTAGGCCATTCCCCAGATTTTGATTTTTGTTTTGTTCTGTATTCTCTCTCAACTTGTATCATGGGGTTTAGCTATGTATAGTAGATCAGAGCTCATGAGTTTAGATTCAGCCACATATTTGCTAGGCAGTCTCAGGACTTGCTGAGCCTCCTTCATCATAATTGTGAAAAAGGAATTAATTATATTAGTCTACTTGGATTATAGATTAAATGTGATAGTGAATGCAAAAGGCCTGGCACTCTATAATCAATAAGCCAATATCTTAGAGAACATTTCCAGCTACACCACATGTTCACAAATTTGAATTAAATAATCTGTGAAGAGAAGAATCTGGTTCAGATTATCTTTGTATCTTAATATATTATACCATGTCAAGCACAGATTAAATATTCAGCAATTGTTTGTTGAAAAGTGAAGATAGTAATATATAACCATGAATGGCAAAGATTGGTTATTATGACCAGTATTGTCATTTCACCAGTCTTTGCCATCACACTGTGAGCAAAAACGTGTATAATAGGAACATAGGATAGCTGCTGGCTGTATGTCCATCTGAAAGTGTTTCTTAGAGTGACTGTAGGTTCATAATTACATTCAAAGGACAATGAGAGGGCCAGGCACAGCAGCACACACCTGTAATCCCAGTACCTCAGGAGGCAGAGGCAAAGATGGCAAGTTTGAGGCCAGAGGCAGCTTGCATAATTTAGCAAGACCCTATTTCAAAATAAAAAGAATTAAAGGAGGGGACTTGGGGTGCAACTTGGTGGTAAAGCATATGCAAAATATGCAGGAGGCCTGAGGTTCAGCACCCCCAATATCCCCTAAAAGGACAATGACAGGAAATTGGAGGCCTTTTAATTGTTCTATGTTCTTTAGTACTTTTTTGACTTCATCACTCATCTACTTAGGAATATATTACACACTTATCATATTTACAAATAATGTGCAAGTGAGTACTCATGACATTTATAGTCACCTTTTAAAATTTTTCCTTTATTTTAGAACTTTAGTCAGAGGGGTTCTTCATTTGTCAGGGTCTCCATTTTGTTTGCTTCCAGTATATAAAACACAAGTATATAATCATTGGTAATTGATAAGAGTCTTCCTCAAACTTTTTCTTTTTCCTCAAATGTTTTCTGGCATGGTTACCACACTAATTGTCATTACAATTAATATTAAAGCTAAATCTCATAGTCATGTGGAATGGTGCATGCCTATAATCCCAGTGACTCAGGAAGTAGAGGCAGGGAGATTTCAAGTTCAAGGCCAGAGGCAGCCTGCATAACTTAATGAGACCTTGATTCAAGATAAAAAATTAAAAATGGGCTGGAAGTACAGCCCAGTGGTAGAGTATTTGAAAAGTGATTGTGAACTCACTTGATTTTTGAAAAAAGGGATAAGGGTGTTGAATGGAGAAAAGATGGCCTCTTCAACAAATGGTGCTGGGAAAACTGGATATCCATGTGCAGAAGACTGAAAATAGATGCATGTCTCTCAGTTTGTATGAGAGTCAACTCAACGTGTATTACAGACCTCAACATAAAACCAGAAACCTTAAGACTACTAGAAGAAAAGATAGGGAATACGCTCCAACACATAGGCATAGGCAAATATTTCCTCAGTAGGACTCCAGTTGCCCAGGAAACTGCACCAAGAATCAACAAATGGGATTACAGAAGCTAAAAATCTTCTGTACAGCAAAGGAAACCAGTAAAGAGAGCCCACAGAATGGGAGAAAATCTTTGCATCCTGTACTTCTGATAGAAGACTAATTTCTAGAATATAGAAAAAACTTTAAAAATCAAACACCAAAACAACAAATAACCCAATAAGTATGTGGGCAATGGAACTGAACAGACAGTTCTCAAATGAAGTACGAATGGCCAATAAGCACATGAAAAAATGCTCAATATTCCTAACCGTTAGGGAAATGCAAACCAAAACAACACTGAGATTCCATTTCACTCCAGTAAGAATGGCCAAGATTAACAAAATAAATAATAACAAATGCTGGTGAGAATGTGGAGAAAAAGGAAATTTTTTACTATATGGAGAAATCACTAAGTTTCCCACCACAGTGAGAAATTTAATACATATTCCCATTTTAGTGACTTACAGATTGAAAGACAAAAAAACCACAAAGTATACACAAAAACCAAACAACTGATTTTAGGGAATGAACTTGTGTACAATATTGTGCTTTAAAATTGGCAAATATACTTCTTTCCAAGCACGTAGAAAATAGATGAAAAGTGACCACATGCCAGGACACATGGATGTCTGGTATTACCCATTCCACAGGCTTTGATCACCTTAACACTAAGTTAGAAAAATAAATGTTTATGAGTTAAAAATGCTTCAAATATTTTCTGAATCAAAGAATTAATATAAAAGAAACAAGAAGACTTTTGGAATTGAGTAATTAATAATGTTAAAAATCAAAACTTGGAGAAAAGCTGTAGTTAGAGAGAAACACCTTGGCTAAGAGCTTATATTAATCAAAGCCAAACATTAATGAACTAATCATCAAAAAATGAACAACGGGGTAAACAATAGAATAACAACAACACATGGAAGAGAATCTATATGGAAAATAGGTAAAAGGAAATAAAAGTGTGAAAATTAATGGGATAGAAGACATAGGTCAGCAATATTAAGACTTGTTCTCTGAAGAAACTTTAAAAATGGGCAAAACTCTGCCAATATTTCTTAAGAACATGAGACAGACAATATTAGGAATGAAAATGGGACATAACCAGAGAGTGCATATTACAGGAGCTTGGAGGAGCTCACACAGTATTTTAACTCAGACCTTAAATGTGAAGGTTAAAGAGATTTGGCTTTGGATCTGAGGTCTGTTGCATTTCATCATTGTAATCTTGGGCTAGTTTCCTGACCTTAGGGACTCATTGGAAAAAGGATGACAGTGTGTAAATACAAAATGAAATAGAAATAAAGTACTTAGCACATACAAACATAGGAAAAAATGGCTATGATTTTTCTTTCTTTATTTTTCTCATTAGCAATGGAAGGCAGCTCCACTGATTTTTGATGTGTAAGTAGGATGCCAAGAGCAAAGTACAAACCTTGTCAGCAAATGGAGGACATTTCTTGGAGGACAAACATATTAGCAAAGATGTAGGATGGCATGCCCAGGGCCAGAGGGTTTTATATGTGGAAAAGTTAGAGTGTAGAGGCCATTTGGTGACATTAAAAACTTAAGGCAAGGCCAGGTGTGGTGATCCATTCCTGTCATCCCAGTACCCGGGAGAATCAAGCAGGTGGATTGTGATTTCAAAGCCAGGTTGGGTTACATAGTGAGACCTTGTCTCAAAAACCAAAAATAATCTCACTCAAGTAAGAATGGCCAAGATTAACAAATAACAAAAAATGCTTGTGAGGATACAGAGGAAAAGGAATTCTCTTACATTGCTGGTGGGACTGTAAATTAGTTCAGCCACTTTGGTAATCAATATGGAGATAGTTTAGAAAACTTAGAATAGAATTACCATAAAACCCAGCTGTACCATTCCTGGGAATATATCCAAAAGAAGATAAGTCATTATGCCACAAGGACACCTACATTTCCATGTTTAATGAAGTACTCTTCACAATCGCAAGGGTATGGAATCAACCAAGATGTCTATAAACAGAGGAGTGGATTGAAAACCTGTTACATATATACACAATGAAATATTATCCAGAAATAAAGAAGAACAAAATTATGTCATTTACAGCAAAATCGATGGAACTGGAGAACATCATCTTAAGCAAACAACCTAACCTCCAAAGGAGAAATATCGTATGTTCTTACTCATATGTAGAAGCTAAATCTAACATAAAGGAAGAAAAAAAACTATACATATGTAGATATATAAAAATGAACAATAATATTTATCTAAGAAGAAATAATAAAAGCAGAGTAGAAAGAAGGAGGAGGGAATCAGCGAGTGGGAGTGAGGTAGGGAAAAGGGAGGGGATATGAAGTAGGAGGGAAAAGGGGGAAAGGAAAATCTGAAGATATATGCTGCAACTATATGAATACATGGGAAAAATAGGAGAAAGGAAAGGAAGAAATCAATGAGAATAAAACCTATGATTGCATACAATTTTTATTACACATTAAAATTCCTACTTTTTTCTTTCTTTCTCTTTTAGTTTATATGATTCTATAAAATATGTAAGTAGGTGCAAGTGTAACCAAAAGTGATGTAATAGTTGCATAATGGAAATAGCAAAGGTGTGATTACTCTGTACCCCACCAACATTTATAAATAAAGGGAGGAAAAAGGACAAAGTAAGTGAAGCCCTGGGTTCAACTTCCAAGTATGCAAAAAAAAAAAGTTAAATCTCATTTGGATATAATCTCTCAAGAACTTGCCACATTGAGTGTCATCTCCCATTTTATGTGCACAAAAACGTCCATTAGGTTGAAAGTGCCAAAATAAGCAATATTGCATTTAGTATGCAAATGAGAGTTTTATAGAAATAGAGTTGTATTGGAGATGAAATTATTTGTGACAGTTCAAGGGGAATTTTACATAAAAAGAAGATTAACGTGTTAGGTCTTCGGCAGCTGTCTTCCATGATGAATATAATGTTAGGCAAAATGAAATCTCCATGTGCCCAAGCTCGATGGAGGAATGTTTATTGAGTCCGTAGAAATTTGAGCAGGGGATATCTCTAAGGGTTCATGACAGCCTATTTTCTTTTCTCAGTGTGGAGACGAATTGTTCCCCTACCATCCAAACTGGAAATCATGATGATTCTTTTTGGAATCTCTCTCTCTCTCTCCCCCTCCCCTTTGTTTACTTGTTAAGAAACTTGTACAGAAAAATGTGTTGCTTATTTGGAAGTACTTTGCTGTTCTTTTCCAGTCCAGATGATAGCATTGTTTTTCTTCAGTTATTTGTGTATACATAATGAGGAAAGAATTATATAGAGTTAGACCAGATCTAACTTAATTTGTTTCAACAGAGGCTAAACAATACAACCTGTTATTAACCCCAAAGTCACACTTTCGAGCTGTATTTCCTTTTGAATTTTTGCAATGATAATACATATATATTTTCACTTTTATCTCTTTTTCTCCAAGGAAGCCAAGATGTCTGACAAAAGTGACTTAAAAGCCGAGCTTGAGCGCAAAAAGCAGCGCTTAGCACAGATAAGAGAAGAGAAGAAACGAAAGGAAGAGGAGAGGAAAAAGAAAGAGGTAAATACAGGATGTTGGGATGTTGTGGGGTAGAAAGGAAATCACTTGATTTTAAGGGGCTGTTAAATAGATAAACAGGACCATTTCAAAGAATTATTTTATGACGTGAATAAAATGAATATCTACACACTCAGAATAATAAGGTCATTGCAATCTGCGAGGTGTTTATTAAATGTCATGTAAGGGACATCTTTGGTCAAGAGGTTCCCAAACCCTCGGTTTGTCCCAGAATTGAATAGAATCCTGAAAGTCATCTGTGATCTCTTTATTGTTGGATATTCCTTAACTTTTCCAGGCCTCAGTTTCCTGTCCTTAATATGGGAACAATAATATATTTTTGTGAGGTTGTAAATTAATCTTGTATAGCACTTAGCAGCACTTAGGATATAGTTGGGGGCTGAGGTTTAGTTCAGTTGGTAGAGTGCCACTCTGCAGTCTCTGAGGTCCTGAGTTCAATCCCCAGTACCACAAGAACAGGAGAAGGATGTGGCATTCCACTCCCCAAGGAATCCTGAAACAATCAGCTATTGAAAACCCTATGAGGGTCACTGTGAGTTGGACCTGACTTGATAGCACCTAAAAACAACAACAAGGATATAGTTAGTACTTAGGTGTCAGTTTTAAGAAAAAAAAATTGTCAAAAACTACCAGCAAGAACATTTTAGAAGAAAAATAGAAAATGTTGCCAGTAGGTTTCCATTGATTTCTAAGTGGTGTATGTTTTTCATGGTAAATAAGAATTCTAGGCTTAGTTAAGGGAAAACAGTAAAAGAGTGTGTAGGATGGTGTGGGGCATACCATTGTTAGGTATTTGAGCTGGAATGGGGTTTTAGAGACTTCCATCATGGCCTCTCTTTATTCCAACAAAGCAACAAGGAAGCAGAGGTGACACACAGATTTTCTGCTGCTTTATCCAAAGCTCAAGACTCTTGATTCCCAGTTTGAAACCTGGCTGTCATATCATGTTTTCTTCTACTATGTCAGCCTGAGAAATAATTTATTTTTAATTCTCCAGTTTGTTGTAGTAGTGTAGAAATAGCTCTTAACTTATACAAAAACCAGATGCTGAGGTTATTTTTGAATCATTTTCTGTGAAGAAAACTTTGTCTAGCGGGATACACTTGTGTATATAGAAACCAGAGCTGCTTTCCTACGTAGTGTTTTCCTTTAAGGAAAAATATAATGTATTTGATGCCTCATGATCAAAATAAGTGTTGTTTCATACTACAAGACTGGGAGACCAAAGTAACAGATTTATAGTAATTATTATTTTCCAACAAAATAAAACATAATTGCAGTTGCATTTTAGTCCCATCTCTCTATACCATTACACTTTGATTGATGAGATAGTTTATTTGTCCTTGACATCACACATAATGATTTTCCCTTGGAAATCTTGGCTGTTATGTGTGCAGTTTTTAGGTGAAACAGAGGTGAGAATTGACAAGGAATGGCTATTCATTTCCATGCAAAGCCAAAAAAGGCATTAAGTGATTATGTTTCCTTTCCTTCAAATGTCAACACTTGCTGCAGTTTTAAAACACCTGTTATCCTTTACTAATAACTAGTTTTCTTCTAAACTGACATTCTAATATCGAACTTGAATTTCATGGAATTACTACAAAATGTGATGTGATATAGAAAATCTGGGTCCAAATTATGCTGACTGCTTCATCTTTTTCTTTTCATATATTTTGGGGAAATTACAGGCAAGACACACTGATTGAAGCTGGCTACTCCTTTTGCAGCTACACCAAACAATTTTGCCTCATGGAGGGGCAGCCACTTACACAGAAAATGAGTCCCAGGAAATTGGAGGTGGCAGGTGGTGGGGAGTGTGGAACACCTGATGTTCCTTGGCCTCTACCTTGTTCTGGAAATAAAACCACAGGTCTTAGTGTCCTCATTTCTGAAATGACAGAATGGTTTAAGCCCATGATAACTGAACCCTGCTCCACAGAGTTACATGGCAATTCAGAGTCCTACTCTTCCATCCTAAATTTCTGATTCAAAAGACAGAAGTCAGGGCCAGATTTTGAGATGCACAGGACTATATCATATTTAAGGTCTGTCCTACCTTTAAATCTCCTTTCTCCATAACCCATCATTCTTAAAAACCATCTTTCCTCTGTTTATTTTATAGTTATTTTTTCTTTTTTAAATGTCTGTCTTGATTTATTCTGAGCAGCCAGTGTTGTCAGACAGAAGGCAATAAAGCCTGGGGGCTCCATAACGAGGCTTTTGCATTGAATGTGGCTCAGAAACTTAGCTCTGCCCTTCATAGTCTGGCCAATAGTGAGGGCCTTTCTGAGCCTGGCTTCTCTTCTATAAAATGCAGAAAAAAGTGTTGCCTTCCTCATCGAGTTCTGTTCATATTCCAAAAGATATTAGAGAGCAGTGGATAGCACAGAGAAGCAGAGGAGTAAGAAGTAGTTCTCTTTCACTTCTGAGATCAGGGACCAGTGTAGGCAAAAGGACCTCAAAGAATGAATGTGAACATTGGTCACAATGGTATCTTATAATTCAAGTCCCCTTGTTTTATGGAATTGAAGCATTTTGTAGCCAAATAGAAATCTGGGGTTTGATTCCCAACACCAGAAAGAAAAGAAAGAAGAAAAAAGAAAGGAAGAAAAAGAAAGAAAGGAAGAAAGGAGAGAGAGAGAGAGAGAGAGAGAGAGAGAGAGAGAGAGAGAGAAGTAATCTGTTCTGATCTCTTTCAAATGAAGAAATAAGGTCTAAATCTTACAGTTAGCCCCTCTTTATCTTTAGGTTCAAGAACAACCCTGTCATCTATCCAGATGTCCAAATCCAAAACCTTCGAGCATTCATTCACCACTCCTCCCCTAAATGACAACAATCATCAGGTTCTAGACAGGTGTACCAGGATACATTTTTTCTCATTTATCTCTTTTCACCCTAACATGTACATTCCAGCCAGATTCCACGATTTGAATATCCCTTATCTTGAAATGTTTGAAGCCAGGAATGTTTTATATTTGTGATTTTTTTTTCAGATTTGGGACAATGAAATATGTTGGGAATGGGATCCAAATCTTAATACAAGATTCATTTATGTTTCATATACACCTTATATACATAAAGGTAAATTTGTAAGTTTTAAATAGTTTTGTACCTGAAACAAAATTTCATGGTCTGGAATTCTCCACTTGGGGCATCATGTCAGCACTCAAAAGGCTTGGGATTTTGGAGCATTTTAGATTTCAGATTTTCAGAATAGGGATGCTCAACCTGTGCTTACATGTCTCTATATGGACCACACTTTGTCTTGGCAGTGAGCTTATAAAATCCCTTCCTCTGCCTTCACCATTCTTCTGTTTCTCCCTACTGTCCTTTGTCTGTCTGTTAACTGCATATATTTTAGTTCCCATCTCAAATGTCACTTCCTCTGGAAAGCCACCTCTGACATCTTATCCATCCATGACTAGGTTAGATCTGCTGGCTGTCCTTGACCTTATCAAACCACTTAGAACACAGTGTTATATTTGCCTCTTCACTTGCCTTTCCCTCCCAAGAGATTACAAATTTTGAAGGGCAGGGCTGTGTGTTGGTTTTGTTTTGCTTTGTTTTGGTTTTAAGTATTGAATCAATGTCTAGCACAGATTTTGCCACATAGTAGACCTCCAATAAAAGATTATAGTGTGCATAAATAAACATATAAGCTCTTTGGGGCAGGTCTGGAGATGCTGATCCCCGACATATTTTTCAAGTACCTGGATTTCTACAGATTTCTTTGGAAGCTTCTGACAGGAGTCTATGCAATGGTCCAATCAATGGGCTGCTGTCATTTACTCCCAAGTTGAAAATTTTCCAATTTTTGTGTTGTTTGTGAAATTTGAAATAACCCTAAACTTTTAGGTTTGATTTTTGTAAACTTACATTTTAAATGAAACAAATTTAGAATTAGAAACAAAATGGTCTTTGATGCTAAACTGAGTAACTTTTTTTGACATGACTGAAAACTGGAGTGAATTAGGACCACCCAGGTGGATTATCTCCATGGAACCCAGAAAACCATATGCATGTATAAAATTACCACCCTCTGCTTCTTCGGATGTCAACTGCTTTCTTGGCTGTGGTATTATGGATGAAATCTGATTTTAAAGCAAATATAGTGGCCACAATTTAAGACACAGTCCCAATTTCATGAAAAATTGGCTTTAATAGAGTGAGGTGAGCTTAATGAGGGCCACCCTGGTGTTTTGTCCTGTCCTTGGCCTTAAGCGAATTGCTAGAAGGTGGAATGGGTCAGAGTTTCCTGGCCTGTCCTCGCTTTTTCCTCTAATAAATGTGGAATTGTCCTTGAAAAGTGATTACCAGTTCTCAGCTGGCACATTTTCTGTCTTTGATCATCCTCTCTAGGTCTCAGCTGTGATTATACTTCACAGACAGAAATATCACTTGCTGGGAAAGGCACCTTGCAGATTTTTAATTACTAGGACTACAAAATCATTCCATGTTGAGTCATTAAAATGTAGTAGGGTTCTGTAGTATTTACATGGGAAACATGGAAAGTTTCATGATTAGGACCTTTGGTATCATTGTCTTGGCTGAAATAACACTTTGTTTTTGTTTAAGGTGCTAACTGGTAACAGGTGTTGTGAGCCCCGGTTACCTAGATTTGCATTTTCCATGGTCAATTTTGCATGTCCATAGCTTTCCTAAGCTTCTGTGATATCCAGATGAATGTTTATCCTGATTAATATGTCATTATGTCACTCATTTCCTTGTTGTTGTTGTTGTTGTTAGGTGCCATCAAGTCGTGTCCAACTCATAGCAACCCTCATAGGGTTTTCAACGGCAGATTGTTTCGGGATTGCCTTGGGAGTGGGTTGCTACGTCCTTCTCCCATTTTGCAGTGCTGGGAATTGAACTCAGGACCTCAGGAAGTGCAGAGCAGCACTCTACCAACTGAGCTAAATCCCAGTCCACTCATTTCCTTAAGAATTAAAAAAGACACAGAAAGGGAGTTTTAGAGGTACCTTGTATTATTAAAGTGAAATTTTGGAGATGGAATTCAGGGGAACTTTTTTTGCACAATGTGTGTTTACACATGTTAACATGTACATGTGATTTATCCCCCCAGTGTGTTTCTTGAAAGCTTACTGGTTAAAATTAGAATAAATATCAAAAACCAAAACTGAATTCTCTGCCTTTCTGCATAAAACATGTGTCACAGACAGTTTGAGCTAATATGCCCTATGTTCGTTCAAAAGGAAAAGATTAGGCAGGTCTTTTCCTGTTTATAAAAGCTCCATTAGCACTTCTGAATTTCATTCTCACTGATTCTCTGTTGTCTGTCAATAATTTTTTTTGTTGCAAAATGAGGGCAAAGTCAAAAATATTTATGGTGTTAGCTTATACCAATGGCTTTGAGTGCTAGGTCTCTAACTGTCTACATATGTCTTGCTCTACCAGTGGTATTGTAAAAGGGATTTCTGAATGGGGCATAGTTATAGAAATTGACCTGAACAATATATAGTTCTGACATTCTATAACTCTACAATAACACTTGTCTAGGCAGGTACTTGCCCATTCCTTGAACACATTTTTATTGAGTATCTAGTATGTGCCAGGCACCAGTCTAGGTGTGAGTATATTGTAGTGAATAGAATAATTGGATATCTTTTCTCAGTAAAGCTGACAGTTCAGTTATGGCTGAACTCTTCACTGTCATACTGTGCTATTCCATTTTGGATTCTAAGACAGATTTTACTTAGTATTTTCATTTGAATTTCAGTAGCTTCTATGTAGCTTTAATTCTCATAGAACATAGCCTTCCGTATGTATTGCAACTCAACCTCAACAAAACAAAAATCCTTACAACTGGGTCAATATGCAACTTCATGATAAAGGGAGAAAAGATTGAGGTTGTCCAAGATTTTGCTTTGCTTGGTTCTACAATCAACACCCACAGAAGCAGCAGTCCAGAAATCAAAAGATGTATTACATTGGAAAAAGCTGTTGCAAAAGACCTCTTTAAAGTGCTAAAAAGTAAAGATGTCACATTGAAGATGAAGGTGCATCTTGATTCACGCCATGGTGTTTTCAATCGCATCATATGGTTGTGAAAGCTGGACATTGAATAAGGGAGACAGGAGAAGAATTGATGCTTTTGAATTATGGAGATGAACACAAATATTGAATATACTATGGACTGCCAAAAGAACCAAAAGATCTGTCCTAGAAATACAACCAGAATGCTCCTTGTAAGCAAGTATGGCTTATATATTTTGAACATGTTGTCAGGAGGGCACAATCCCTGGAAAAGGACATCATGTTTGGAAGAGTGGCAGGTCAATGACAAAAAGGAAGACCTTCATCTAGATGAATTGACATAGTGTCTGCAACAATGGGTTTAAACATAAAAAAATGATTGTGGACCTGGCACTGAATCAGGGAGTGTTTCCTTCTGTGGTACACAGGGTTGCTATGAGTTGGACCCAGCTCAACGGCATGAGACAACAATACATGGTGTGTTTTTAGACAGAATTCTTTTCATCAGTACTGAGGGTTGATCCCAGGGGCTTACACGTGCTAGGCAAGTGCTCAATCACTGATCTGCTCTCTTAGTCCTTTTTTGTTTTTTATTTTGAGATGAGTCTTTCTAAATTGTATAGGCTGACTCTGGCCTCAAACTCTCAATCCGCTTGCCCCAGCCTCCTGAGTTGTTGGGATTACAGAGTGCTTCATGCTTCCTGGCTTTTAGATGAAATTTATGAAAGGAACTCCTACCTGACTTTTTGTACTTTATTTTTCTTCCAGATAATTTTCTTGTTTGAATTACTATGTATAATGGAATCCTCTAAAAATTAGAGTCAAGTAACAAGACTTATTGTAATATTGTATTGCAAGCCTGTGCTGCTTTAACACAGAGTTTAGCCCACTTTGTTTTAAATCATGATAAACTTATACTGCCAATACAAATAGTGTATGTCACAGTTGCAGATTTTCATAAATAATTTTAATTTTCAGTCAGATCCCAACAAGTCCTATTTCCACAGTCCCAAACATGGGGCATGAATATTACAAACACACACTCACCAAGAACTAATGTCCCAGAAGGGACAAGGAGGTCTAAAAAAGCAGAAAGGCTTACTTTCAAATATTCATAGCCCTAGTCAGAAATACTTTGCCATGACGGTTTCTGCCAAATCCAAATGAGAGAAATTTTCATACCATGTGACAGAAGCAGGAAAAAGCCTTCAACCAACAGAGAAAGTACTAGGTCACAAATTATTAAGTAGAGCAGTTACTGTGTTTTTCCATCTTTTATACCTATGACTTTATCTGTTTAGGGATGTTGCCTGGTCTTTACTCCCATGCATTTACCATTTTCAGCTTCAGCCAGGAAAAGCATACATTTAGTTATGTTATTAACTTTCTTTTCGACATCTACTCTTTTTAGGCAGATATGCAGCAGAAGAAAGAACCTGTTCAGGATGACTCGGATCTGGATCGCAAACGGCGAGAGACAGAGGCTTTGCTACAAAGCATTGGTATATCACCGGAGCCCCCTCTAGGTACTTAAATCTGCTTTGCATTACTATTCTTCAAACTGAACCTGCATACGATGTACCATGTCCAGCATTTACTATTCTTTTCAGTCTTTAGCTTCATTTTTTTAAAGAATTTTTTTATGGCTTATTATGGTTCAGGTTGCATGTATTTTTGGAATTGAGGGGGCTGGAAGGAGATGGGAAGAAAGGATGTAGTCACTAGCAATTTGCTAATGACTTACTGACTGATTATATGGTCAAACTTTTCCATTGTGTTACCAGCAGATTGTTTTATACTTGTTAAATGAGTTGCCACTTCGTAAGTGCAAGAAATTTTAGAAATGTTTTTATTAAATTGTTCTTCATTTCCATGCTGAATCCCAATCTCTTTTTGCCTGTGTAAATACTGTGACTCTGGTAATAAGTTTTAAACTATCACAGACATAGAACTATTCCATGACTAAAAATAGAATGCTCAGTGAAAAATTTGTAAGAAACCTTAAAATGGTGGCAGAGTAGCAGCTAATCAACAAGTTTAAGTTTATTTGACTTACTGTGTATCTTGATTTCACTGCTAATTGGCATTTTCACTGCAACACCCCTCCTTCAACTCATCCATTCCTACTTGATGTTCATGACCCCTTATGATCATTAAGGTCTGGGTATTGAGTTATTGGTTTTATTTGTGGTGAAAGTAACTATGCATGTGCTTATTCTACCACTTACCTATGTATCTCTCATGTGCTAAGTTATTTTATTTTTGTTTTATTCTTTTTCACATACATTTAAGAATAATCCTAAGGTGTCTGTAAAATCCTATGATATCCAATACAATAAAAAAAATACACAGAAATAAATACCATATCCGATCTTTTTAAAATGACTCATATTTTAATTCTATCACTGGCTTCTGTACTAAAATAAAATTTCATTTATTTCCATAGTAACTTAAATAAGAATAAAATTATCCATATATAACAAATCTATCAATAAGAAAAAGAATATATCAGCCTAAACATTTTTAATTATTGCTGGGTATGATTTAATGCATACACACAATGCTAAAATGCCATTAAAAAGTATTGTTTCCTCATTATCAATTTTTAGTAGGTAAATCATATGTCCAACAATGATTTAATGACCCTAATAAGATTAGGTTATTTTATTTAGTTTCTTTATGTTATGGAAGGTGTTATCTATGTGTTATTTGACTAATGAACCTTCTTTGAGAAGCTGGTAAACTTCTTTGTTCTTAGCTGATATGTGATATAAAGTATACATCTTGCAATCACTTACATTTGTGCCTCAAAATAGTCTTTGAAATCCTGTTGCTATGTCAACCCTGGTTAAACACAGTAGTAGTAGATCTTATTCTCCCTTACCTTACATAAAGCCAGTAATTAAACTTTAAAAACAAAATTCTAACTCTCCCTAATCCATAAACAGCTTCTCAATTATCCCTATATCCCTGCCAAGGGGGCCTGGCAAGGACAGACCCCATTTTCATTTTTTCTCTATCTCTTCTATTTACCCTGTGACTTGTAGTAGAGAGTAATCAGTGCATTAATTGAAGAGTCACATGAAAATTCCTAGCTTCTTGACAGATCTGCCATTGTGTTATAGGATTTGGACAAAATAGTCAAACCCTTTACCTATTAAATAAATAAAAGGAAATTGCACATGATTGAAACCAAATGGAAATCTACACTTATGTGTTGAATTTTCTTTCTGTCCATATGGCTTCTTTGGCATGTGTGATATTAAGAACCCCTTGAGTTGTCTGGCCTGGAGCCACCTTCGCTATTTCATGCAGCTTCTATCTGAAGGACATTTGGCTTGTATCTGAAGGATAGAGAAGAAAAACACAGTTGAATTTCCTTTAACTTTTTTTCTTTACTATCTTTGCTCTCAAGTTTTCAGCTCGCTCTGACCTGGATCTTTGAACTTATTTCTCCTATCTTCAGAGTGGCAGTTTACTTCTGTACAGTTTGCAGTGTCTTCTAGGGCTGTTGGAGGCAAAGAAAAACAAGTCCCCAAAGCAGTAAATAGTACAATAGGATGAAACCATTAATTAAGTGTAAAAATAAAGCAGCCTGGCATTTTCCTTTGTTTTGAAAGAGATTTTTAAATTACAAGTTCAACATTTACCCTTCCTTTCTCTGTCTGTTAGTTTCTCATGGCAAAGTAGTTTATATGCCGTGGATGATATATTTCCCTCCAAATGCAAATACACAACAGACTTTATGACTTTCCTTGGCCATTTAAAATTATTCAGGATCACCTATTTCATAATCTTTAAAGTTTTATAGACACCTCATTTTATTTTTTAATAGGTCACATCTATACTAACAAGATAAAATGAAGAATTGAAATTATCTGGATAGTTCATGTTGGACTTAAATTATCTGGATAGCTATTTTGGTTCTCCATTTTACTTTGTTAGGTGGACATGGCCTCAGAATCTCTAAGTTAATTCTGTCTAAATTCATTTCAAATTTTAATTTCCAAAATATGAAAAATTCACTTGACTTTTTCCCTTTTCTTTTCTTTCCTTTTCCCCCCCTTATTCCATCTCAATCTCTCCTGGCCATACAACCACTTTAATTTGGGCCCATTTGTTTTAATTTGTCTGACACTGCTCTTCACCAGTGCAGCCGCTGCATTTTTTAACATGGGATACCTGTTATTTTCATTATTTAGTCCCAACCCCTATGTCTCCCTCCTCGAAATCAGTGAGCACTCCCAGTGAAGCTGGAAGCCAGGACTCAGGCGATCTGGGGCCATTAACAAGGTAAGAATTGTCCCTTTAAAAGTCCACGGTGGGGTGTTATATAAAAGAACATTGTTAACACACAGTTAAATGTGCATGCATATGGTTGTATACTCAGTCATTTTGTGCTTAAATTCATGCTGACTTGCTATTTTTAGTGGCATAGCAATGATTTTGAAGACTAAAAATGATAAACATATGTCACCCTTCTTTGGGCTAGTTTAAGGACATGTGTCTTGCTTAACAAGCATAAACATCTTCATTAGCTTGGGTCTTAATGAAGCAGAGAAGGACCAATGATACATTGAATGTAAACCCAGCTTTTCACTATTCTACTTTGGTTTTGTTTTCTAACCTCAAGTTTAATTTCTTAAGCATCTTGCTTATTTGTTTAATAGAATTAACTAACTTGAGAACTCAATCCTCAATGTGTTATTCTTGTTGTTGTTGTTGTTGTTGTTATAATCAGGGTTGCTTGCTTCTGTTTAGTGAGTCAGTTGCCAAACATTTATTGCACCATCTATATTTATCTATTATATGACTTCTGAGAGATGATACAGACATCCCCTATATTCAACCACTGAAGGGATATATTAAAGTTAAAAAGGTAAAACAGGTCATTAATATGGATAGAGTCATGTTATCTCTCTTAATCAAATTGTTTTCTTTAGGAATTCCACATAAAGGTTCCCACAGACAGGGGTATATGAGTGAATATTGGGGCCAAAGCAACTGGCTAGCAAGCCTCCCCTTAAAAGGGCAGATGGCCTCCTCATGGCTCAAGGTGGCTGAGCTCACAGGGGAGCATGGACTCAACTTTTCCATCTTTTCCAGTTTTTCACAAGTAGCTAGAAGTTTGTATTTATGTAATACTCTCCTAAGCATTAAATGTTAAGGATTCTTAAGTATAAAAAAATCATAAAGTAGTTTAATCAAACTTCAAATAATTCACACTACTTTTCTAACAAGTCAGCCTTTTAGCTTGTCTATGTACCTTTCAACCCTTGTTAACCTGGAACATTTTTTGCTACCATATGTATTACTGGGGAGAGAGGAACAAAAATTTTGCATTTTCTTTTTCCACCTAATACATCACCATATACATTTTTATCTGAAAGTGCACTGTTTCCATACAGGCCTAGGCAATTGGTAGACAAAATTGTGGACGTGAGGATAGTCTAATGTTACCCTAAGCTATAGACTTTTTTGTGTGCTTTTGGAAATCCATATATAAGACCAGAATTGTCTCACCCATATCTGCCTGTTGGTTAGTCGCTTCAGACTTTGAATACTTTGTTTTGATAAAACCTTTCAAAACCAATGGACACTGCTTTCAATGACAAAAATAAAGGTAGAGTTTTATTTTTTTGTGGGCACACAGCAGGTTTATTTTAGCAAATTGCCTTTGTGATTTGGGGCAGCATACAACTTCTGTCATCTTTTGCTTTGAACATTTCAAAAGGTCTTTAAGGGGAGAAAGCAATAATAGCAGAGTTGTATAAGATCTAACATTGATTCAAGAGCTGGCATAACATAATCACATTCCTTAGGGGGTCCATCGGCCTTTCATTAAGTTAATATATTTGACTATTTCTATACAATGATGGTGTTGTGTCAGTGCTGCTTAGCTTCAAGGGGTGCAGTTGCCAGCATTAAATACTATTACTGACTTCACAGTTGATGGAATCTTTTGAAAACTTTCTAGGGAAAGCTGACCTATGCTGTTAGTACTCTGGGGACAGTAGCAATTATTCCTTCTCAGAGGATATCACTCTTCATTTCTTTCATTTTCTTACATGATTTTTTTTTAATTTAACTTCATGAATCACTTTGGAAGATGGGGTTTTCATTCCCACCCCACACAAACTCCAACTATCACCTTCACTTCTTTTTAGGAAAGTTTTGGCAAGAGTGGGTCAATGAATAAATCCCTTGCAAAGTACAGGTTTCATAGGAATACAAGACAGTTGGCTTTGAAAAAACAGTAGTTTTCGGAAAAATTGAGCCCAAGTTTTCTTGAGGAGAATGTGTTAGGAATAACTTAGTAACCCTGCCATTGTTTCAAACATAGGAGAATTCCACACAAATTTATGTTGTCGCTTTTATAAAATAGGTATGAGAGTTAAATTACAGGAGAACATTATGTTTTGGTTTTTAAAATCCCACTTAGAATGTCTTTTGCTGTGGAGGCAATATCTTTGAAAATAATATTAACTTCAACACTGCATAAAACCTCAGACTTGAAAAAGAACTAAGACTATAACTCTATAATCACAAATTTATGTATTTGTGTGGAATTTGGACTCTTCAAAAAATGGAAAAGTTTTTCAGAAGATAACTTAGGAATCAAATGAACACATCTGGCCATACTTAAATGTACACATAAATTCTGTCATTCATTTGCCAACATTTCATCTAAAATAAATTTTTCTTTAGAGAACCAAAATTGGCAAATATTTCTCATTATCTCTGTAACAAGTTAATCTGTAAATTGGTATACTCAGTGTACCCTATTATACAGAAAAAATTAAAATAGTGCATTTTAGACAAAGTGTATAACAAAAATGTATTTTATTGGTTTTAAGGGCACTTAAATAAATGTTTTAAGTAGACATATGCAATAAAAATTTTAAATTATACTGGTATGATTTAATTTAAACATTTTCTAAAGTGTCACAGTTTCTTTTCCAATTTCTGCTTCTGCATTACAGCTCATTTCTCATTTACAACTTACATTTGTAGTCTGTTTCTTGATCAATTTTGTTCCAATCAACCATTGTTCAGTTTATTCTAATGGGCGAAGAACAAGGTCTTGGATTTTAAAACAATGAATTTTATTAATAAAATATTTCAAAGGCTAGTTTTACTTATAACCATAGATTTTAAAAATCTTTTTTTTTCTTTTTTTTTTTTTTTTGTGTGGTACTGGGGGTTGAACCCAAGACCTCGCGCCTGCATGCTCTGCAAGTGCTGGACCACTGAGCTGCTCCCTCAGCCCATTTTTTTACTTTTTGAGACAGGGACTCGATAAATTATGCAGACTGCCTCTGGTCTCGAACTTGCGATCCTCCTGCCTCCGCCTCCCAAGCCGCTGGGATTACAGATGTGCGCCACTGCGCCTGGCGCTAGAGTTTAAAAATCTTTAATGTACTACATGAAACTAGATTCCAATGCAATACAAAGAAGATACTATGCTATTATTAATAAGTATTTATGCAAAAATACAAAGGTATTTTAAGAAAGGAAAACGTGTTTACCATAATCTAGCATATAAAAAGATCAAAGAAGGAAAAGTAATCATTGCAGTATATACTTAAATCATACTTGGGGAAGTTGAAAACCTATTCCTATGTTTTAAGACTTAGCAAACTAAGAATAAAAGTGTTTTCTCAATGTGATGAGCAATATTAACCTGAAACCAACAGCCCACGTCCTTTATAGAGAAGAATGAAGGATTAGCACTTTATAGCCTTTGAAGAGGAATGTCTTTTGTTTAATTAAAAACATGTCCCTCTTCCTCAGGAAAAGATGAATTCCTTGGGAATAGGGACAAAGTTATATCTGAGGTTGTATCCACATAGTATGTGTTTGATAAATGTTTGTTGATAGAATGAACTATCATCACACTATTTTATAGATGAGGTTACTGAGGCACAGAGAGAATTAGTAATTTAAGTTTCCACAGTCTATACCTTTGCCTTATATTATCTCCAATAATCAATATTAATGACATATAACCTACCCTATAGGTTTATCATGAGAATTAAGCAAATTAATATAGAAAGAAGTGGACATACTTTAAGTATATATGACTTTTAGCTCTTATAAGTAGTAGTAGTAGTAGTAGTAGTAGTAGTAGTAGTAGTAGTACTTGTATGTTTTTTTTATACTTTAGCCATTTTTTCCAGTAGGAAGGGATCTTTTTAAATTTCTCATGGAACGTGTAGTTGTCATTTTCAAATTTGATAAGCATACGTATGCCTTCATCCAAGTAACCTCATAAAACTGTTAAACAGCACCAAGCCAAGGACAGTTTATAGTCTATGTCCCTTGAGTCTACCTTCTGGATTACCCAGTCCTTACTCCCAAGCCTTCAGATATTCACCCAGAAATGAAGATGGATGCTGTGGCGCATGCATATAATCCCAGTGACTCAGGAGACTGAGGCAGTAGGATCTCGAGTTTGAGGCCAGAGGCAGCCTGCATAACTTAGCAAGACCCTGACTCAAAAAATGAAAAAGAGACCTATGGTGCTACTTAGTGGAAGAGCACTTGCCTGGCATGCACAAACCCCAAGTTCAGCCTTCAGTACCATTAAAAGAGAGAGAGAGAGAGAGAGAGAGAGAGATTCAAACAAAAATGAATTTAAGTGACAATTATTCACCCACATTTATTTGTTTACATGGGTGGCTCACAAGGGTCTGTGCACAAGGACTCTTCTCATGATTTGTTCTGATCTTTAGGTTTCTCAAAAACATAGCTAAATTCGAAGCTGAACTGGCCTGCTGAAACCTAGGACTGTATACTGACCTTGTGTGTTTCACCTGGACAGTAGGACATAGACTACATCCTGTCCAAACCTCCTTATTCATAGAAGAAAACTAACTTTCTAGCTTCCTTCCTTCCTTCCTTCCGTCCGTCCTCCTTCCCCCTTCCCTTCCCTTCCCTTCTCTTTCTTTTCTTTCTTTTTGAGACAGAGTTTCTCTCACTATGTAACCCAGGCTGGCCTGGAATTTCATATATAAACCAGGCTGGCCTTGAACTCTTCTCTCCAGCCTCAGCCTCCCAAGTGCCAGGATTACAGGCATACACCACCACTCCCAGATATAGAAGAAAACTTTCAAAATGGTTTCAAAGATAAACATCTCTCAGCCTCAATGTATTGTGCAATTTTATAATAACAACCATCCCATTTCATCCTCAACAAAATAGTCAGCTATTTTTTGTGAGAAGTGGCATGGGGGATGGTAATAAAATTAATCCCTACTTTGGTTTTTTTGGCCATCTTTTGTCATATTGCCATCATTAAGTTCTGTTTTCCAATCAATAGGGCCATTCAACCTCCCTCAACATGTTATTTTTAATAATATTGTTACTATGGATACTTTTTTTATGGAATTAAAAAATGTAATCAAGTCAAAATTCAAACACTAAAACATATATTCCTTCCACCAGAGACTAGCACTCTTAGCACCCTCCTGAGGATTCTTTCTAATAATATGCATGTCATCATATGTGATAAATGGCATCTCACTGTGCAAACTATCAAACCTGCTTTCCTAAGCAAATATCTGTTTTTCTATTTCAGTATAGGTCCGTTTTATCTAATATGAACACCATCTTTAAATTTCCTCATTTACCCTCAATAGAATCCCAAAGTACTTACAACCGATACCTCTCTTCCTAATTATCAAGCTATATTAGCTTAAACCCTTTATGTCCATATAATTTCTCTAGGGAGATGAGGCTTCTCCCCAGGGAACTCCAAATGCAGGAGATGGAGAAATTTTTGCTGAAGCACTTAACAGGGAACAAAGGTACAAGAGGAAAGGATTGCATGGTATCCAGGTTTTGGGCTTCCTGTGTGTTCCCGATTAGAATTCAGGGGTAACGGGATAGGTTTCCGCATTAGATCAATAGGCTTATGTACAGACATTACTTCCTTGTCGACAGAATGTTTTGGTGAGTTTCAGATATATTATCACTCAGTCTGGTCAACTGTCTAGTGATCTCTCAAGTAAAAATACTGGGTTGGTCCAGAATAATTTGTCTATGGGCAATTTGTGCTGGTGGCACATGGGCTCCACTTTCTTTTCTGCATGACTTACAAAGAAGAAAATGGTCAGTGGGCACATAAGCCTAACATCCAACAGAAAATACTCAGGACTTTTGTCTTTGTCCACAATCGGATCCTGTATGACTTTCTGTAACTACATAACAACTTTCTGTAATTACATAAACCTCAAAGACGTTCTGACTCATCTTAGTGAAAACATCATCTCCCAAGGTGATCTGATGAGTTGGAAGCTAAAGGGAAGGCATTAAGTAGTTATTAGTAAGAGTAAAAATGTATAATAAAATAATGCAAGACTGTGGGGAAATTTAATAAGACTATTACATTTTGTTTACTCAAACAATTTTAAGTTGTCATTATGTAAAGAGAAGTTGACAAGATGTTGCCAGCTAATTGGCTTTTGGGGAGAGTGGAGGCACTGATTCAAGGCTGATTAAAAATCAACCTCTTTGGAAATTAAAATAAGGTTTACACGATAGGCTTTTCTATTTATGTAGCACATTTACTGATTAGTTCTAAAGTTTTGATTTCTTATCACTCTTTCTTCAGGTATAATGTGAGGTATGTAACCCACATGGTTATACTGACAAAGCAAGCATCTGGTTTAGCAAGGGGATGCTGGCATCCTTCTAGAGAAGCTGCTTGCCTGGCAGCAATTCTCTGTGTAAGAGCTGAGGGGACCATGTCCCTGTGCTATGATCGAAGTCTTACATCTCTTTTTGAATCCAGCTCAGATGAACTTCCTAATGGCATAGTGTGGCCTGCATGGGAGCCCTGTGTTAGGGCTCCAGTGTTACTCAACAGAGAGAAAATTCTCACACCAGAAATTAAGAAAAAGGCTTTCTGAAAAGAACCTGGTATAAGTATGTTCCAATTTTATTTCTAACATCAGAAAATCTTTATCAATATCATTGCCAGTCACAAGTAAAGAAGTAATTGGGGATAAGAAGTAAAACATTAACTAATTATGAAAATACCATCCTTACTTACTTGACACCATTTTAATGAATGTGACAGACTGAGTGATTTGATACATTTTAAAACATCCTTATTATTCAGTACATTACTTTTGGAAATGACATGTTAAAAATTAGATATCTAGGGAGGACACTGACTAGAGATTTTCTGTTTGGCACGACGAGGCTTATGTTGGCCCAAACTGTTGTCCTTGTCTGATTAGCAGCTATTGGTTTATATAACAGTGAAGACATGTAGAAAAAGAGTTCAGAGAAACTGTAGGACTCAGGAGAGCTCTGTGCTGGGCCCTCAACCTGTCCTTCCCTCTTAGAGAGAAAAGGAAGAACACGGAATGATGAGCTCCAATGCAGTTGCTTCATGGGGTTAACTAAAGTCGCTAGGTTCATTTGGTAGAGAACATGGCTGGACCTCTTTTGAATCTCAGCACAAACCAGCAATGTGGTCATTGTTTTCTTCTGTGTGGCAGTGAGTCTGAAATCTCTCCTGGGAGCATGTGGTAATGTCTTACCATATAAGACAGAATTCCTTATAAATGCTTTGGTGGACATTAAGGAAGTCAGACAGATGTGCCCTGATTCCATTTTTCATATTTTAATGAATAAAATAAACATTATTTCTTTCAGAATAAACTTAGCCTCATACTTCACACCCATCTGCAGGAAAGGCAGCTAAAGACCATTCATTGGTTTATGGATTCATCTGTTCATTCTATAAATAGTTGAGAACTTATTGTCTATAAGCCACTATATCAATATCATATCTCCAAGAAAAATAAAGATAGGGGATCATTCTTATTTCTAGAGATCCTCCATCTAGTAAATTGTTGTTGTTGTTGTTAGGTGCCATAGAGCCAGTATCCGACTCCTGGCAACCCTCATAGGGTTTTCAATGGCTGACTGTTTCAGGACTGCCTTGGGAGTGGATTGCCAGATCCTTCTCCCATTTTTGTGGTGCTGGGAATTGAACTCGGGACCTCAGAGAGTGCAACGCAGCGCTCTACCAGTTGAACTAAGTCCCAGCCCATCTAGTAAATGGCCAGGTTTAATTTGAAGCCACCCAATGAAATATTGCTATGTAGTTATAGCTCTCAAATGTTTATATGTATAGTGATGAGCAATAATGTCATAAACAATTATTCCCACATCACCTGTGATTAATTTGTAATATACTCATATGGGACAAGTGATTTTGATTCACTACCACTTTCCATAGAGCTCTGATAGGTTAAATATCTGGTTAATGTTTCTTGACTTAAGACTCTGTGAGTGTGTGTGTGTGTGTGTGTGTGTGTGTGTGTGTGTGTGGTGTGTGTGTGTGTGTGTAAAAGCATAGTTTGCAAAACCTTAGGTGAGAGGGGTAAGATGAGTGCAGGGATGAAATTCAAGCTAAAAGAAAGGCAGTTCTGTGGTCCACAGGGAACACACATGCTGGACAAGTTGTCTTAAGGCAAATACTACTCCCAAGGAACTCCTGGAAATACAAAGTGAGGATTTCCTCTCAGAAACAACACTGAGATCCAGTGCAAGTCTAAGTGGGAGTAGCAGTGTATTTGACTTGATGCTGAGACCCATGGGCTTTGAAAAGTGTTCAGTCCCTCCTGTAGACCATCTTCAACCTTGGTTTGAAAGCCTGATACAGAGCTACAACTGATGGATTATAAATTGGAAAAGAGAACTGTGAAATAACAGGCATAGGTAGGTACATCTCTAATTTGTGTCATATAGAGAGACAAGTTGCTTCTGAATGATGTTATTGAGGACAAATATATTTGAAGAAGGCATTTGAGCTGAGCCTTAAAGGATGCACATGTTTTGGAAAAGTGGAGGTAGGAGGGAGGCATTCAGAAAGATAGGATGTGCACTGTGTATTAAAGAGAAGAAAAGGATTAACATCTATTAGATTAATACTACAATCAAGATAGTTGAGATCCCTGGCTCCTGCTCTTTGCAGCTTATTTGCTAGCTGTATGAGGAAGCTGGTTGAAAACACAGTTATCTAGCCATAGGTCTGAGATGAGGTCTAGGCCATTGTATTTTTAGAATGCTTTCAAGAGTTGAGAACTAGTTCAGGGAACCACTCGTCCGATAAGGAGGATTGAAGGTCTAAACTAGGGTCATGGGAGGGAGGAAGGGAAGGAAAGACAGACAGATGAGCTAAGGAAGGTTAGGTGAACATGTCCAGCAGGCATCTGTAAAAGTGGGATTTGGAGTTTGATGGTGATGAGGACTTCAGGATTATTTTTTGTAGATGATATAAAAACAACTATGCAGTTGCCTAGGATTATAGCATAGAAGTGAGGGGAGAAGATATAACTGTGATTGAAAATGCCAATCTTTATGGGACAGGAAGAGTAAAGGTCCTGCCTAAATTACAGTGGGTAAAGAGGAAAAAACCCAAGGTTTTCAGGGACAGGTAAACTAATGGAGGGAATATGCCATGAAAAAGCCAATAGTCACCAAAATCAGAGACATCAAGGCTCAGGAACATTTGACCAGGGATTTGATGATATGGAAGCCATTGCTGTTGTCATTATCACCATCATCATCATCACCACCACCACCAGCAGAAGCAGCATGTTTTGTTATTATTTTTGCTGATGCTGTTTTATTTTTACAACCTGAATTCAAAGGAGTAAAACCAGCCCAGGAGTAATTCAGTTATTCTAGTTCTTGCCACACATTAGCATATTGCTTCTCTAAAAACTATACTAATTTAAATGCCATGAGCAGTGTCTGAGTGCCATCCTGAGTGTTAGCATTGCAAATCAGAGAGATCTTAGCTACTGTCTTCCAAATACTTATTGGACATCTTTTTCATATTAATCAAAACCCAGAAAATATAAAAGCAAAAACACTTTTTAGGGAAGAATTTTAAGGATTCCTACACTGAGGTTTAATAAAAATGGAGAGAAGAATGGAAACCACCTGATTGCTGTGAGTAAGAGCTGAACAGGAAGAAATTAACCACCAACCAGAGGGAAACTTACTGTATACACAACCAGATGGGACATCTTTCACTCCTAAATTATAATTTCGTCATATGGTCAAGTATTATTATTTTTTGTTTTGCTTTGCTTTGTTTTAATTTTAACCTTTCTCGAGGAAACTGAAACTGAGCAAATAAAATTGATCCAATGAAAGGAGGATTTTATAAGAGATTGGATAGTGGAGAATAGGAAAAGGTTTTTTAAATGGAGTTCTGTAAGTCTCTTACTAGGTCACTGCAAGTTTGAGAAATTTTAATGCTTTGTTTATTTTCTTAAAGAAATAACAAAGAACAAATTGACCTTCAGATTGTAAACTGTTCCATGGTAGGCCATTCTGGAATCCATGCCGGAGACTACATCATCTGGCACATTTAGAGTCAGATAAGTGAGTGATTATTTTCTATGGTGTGAGAAGCTTCTGTACCTAGTATTTTGAAACAAGTTTGGTAAACATGACCTTAATTGCTATTTCCATGCTGCCAATCCAAATATGGGAGCAAAGAACCATAACAATGCCCCTTTAGTGCAGAGTAGGTAAGGAATTATTGGGTTATTTAGCATGTATGCAAATAGCAGATCCCCTATGAAAGAGATCAGTCTTCCTCGCACAGACTCTCAGAGAGTTAACATAGGAAATCAGCTAAAATTGAACAGAGCAGACAAATCACACTCATAAAAATAAGTAAACAAAACCAACATTTTTTCCCAGCCATGAATACTAGAAAGAAATCTAATTGACACAGTTAATCTAAAAAAATATCAATCAGAAAGGGCTAGTTTGGTCAGTCTCAGAATTAGGGAAAAGGGAGATGTGGGCAGGAGTGAAGGGTATACATGTCTTCATGAAAGATGATGAAGAGACATTAGAGGGAAGCTACATTAGTTCAAAACTGAGCTTCATGTGTTTGAAACTCAAGGGTACCACTGGCTATGTGGCTTCCTAGGAAGCTAGTCTGCAAGAAGGGATGACTATCAGGCTTGTACAATTAGGTTACCTGGAAGTTGTTTTTCTCATGATAAATTGGTAAATTGGCATCTAAAGTATTACAGGGTATTATAAGACGTAGTAGCCTAAGCTGCTCAAGTTTAGTAAACTAGGTACTGATGAAAATGAGTTTATGTCACATCCAACTCATCCTTCACGTGGAGTCTCAGATCTTATCAGAGGAAGTGTGTCTCCTGCTTTGGCCTCCAAAGGCCAGTAACAGCCCAGCCCAGTACTGGGTACATAGTCAGTGAAAGGAACTAAACCTTTTTTTTTTTTTTTGGTATTTATTTACTTTTTTAGGTAATATTTACTGAAATTTTAAACTGGGTCAAGTCCTGTACCACTGTTGAGAACTACTTTCTTCCTAGTCATTAGGCATAAATATTCCTATACCTCATTTCCTTTATTTAAATGTCCAATTCTTAAGTGCGTATACCATATACCTGAACACTCCCATAGGGTGTGTTATGTGGCATGTCTTACTTTCTGCTTTATCTTACAAAACTATTGATGTGTGTCTTACCTCCCCATAGCAACTGTGGGTTCCTTGAAAATTCTTTTAATCCTTTGTCACAATGTTTTATATACTAGGCTTTTAAGAGATGTTTCTTGAATAAGTAAATAAATGTCCTTATCAAAAATTTTCTCTCCCTTGCATGCATTAATTTGGCCATTCCAAAAATAATTAGAAAATAAAACTAACTGCTGTAGTATAGAGAGTAATTTCTGTAAGAAAAGAATTTATGGGGTTGGGGTTAGCTTGCCCAGGGTTTGGTCTTCAGCACTGGGAGAAAAATATATGAAAAGAATTTGTAACAGTATTTCTCATATACTTAAATTACAATTTCACTACTTCTTTCATTTTTATAAGCTGTAGGCAGAACCATCATTTTATTTTCAGTGATAAGAGTTACTTGATAAAATGATTGGAAAGTAAGATGTATGTTAACTGATAAAATCATTCTGACTGAAAGAGAGAAAGCCAAAAGGCAGTTTAATAATCATCCTAAATTTTAAAATGTCAGTCAGAGATGATCCATAAAGGCCACTAGTCCTGCTCCCTTATTTTCTTGGAGACAAGACACTTGCTTGATGACATATAGGAGCCACACTCTGAATACAAACCTCCCACCCAGAGGCCCAGGCTTGGCCTCTGTAAGATGCTTCTATCTGTAGGAACACTTTTCTACAAGTTTGCACGGAAGGAATTCAGTGAATATTTGATTCACACTCTTAAGCCATCCTTAGAAACACAAATCAGATTTTGCCTTTATTAAGTTCTTTTCCAAAGAGAGAGAGAGAGAGAGAGAGAGAAAGGTACACTATGTGTTAGTTTGACTTTCCCACAGAAGATAATGGGGAAAATGAAAAGAAAATAGAACTAGCATACTTAGTGGTAGCCCTGGCTTTATACCTTACCCTTCAGCTCATTACTGACCATAGCTATGATTTCTTTTACTGAATAATCTGTATGTGATGGAGTGTGGGCAGGGCTATTGTACAATTGGTTACATATATCAATTCTGTTGTTCTGGGTGAAAATACAAAGTACAGATTACTAATCAATTGACTTTGTAAATGGGTGATTCTGATAAGATCACTATTTTTACTTCTTAAGGCTACAATGAGCCCAGGTGATCTGTTCAATAGGTAACAGAACAGCCAGACTACCTGGGAGAGGTGATATATTCTTCACCTGCCTGGGAGAGGTGGAAAAGGTCAAGAAAGGTCATCCTGTCTGCAGCTTCAAGGCCCACTGAAAGCCCAGGACCTGATCCCATCCCTTTAAATGGAAGGCTTCTCACAGTCAGTAAAAGCCAGAGGCTGCTTTCTGTCTATGGCGGAAGAAATGCCGTTAAATTTGATCTGGAGAAGTATGCAAACAACAAGTGTGAGGTATTTTAATGGGGCTGGTGTCCAGAGCAGGAAAGACTACCATTATTGAGCAGACAAGTGGTTCTCACCCTCGGTTGCACATTAGAATCACTTGGAAAGTTTTCAAAACTATAGATGCCTGGATCCTGCCCCATACATTCTGACTTAATTAATCTGAAGGTGGCCTGGCCTTTGGCTCAGGTTTGGGCAACTCACAAGTTTAGATGCTGATATAGTTGAGCATTAGTGATGCTTCCTGTTTGCTAACAACTGAAAGCTATGGTCCAGCCCATCACTCTCTGAGGTAGTCCTGCCACAGTTAGCCTTGTACACATCATCTAGGACTTTGTTAGAAATACAAATTCTCAGGCTCCACTCCAGATCTACTGAATCAGAATTTCTCAAGTTGGGGCTCCGCATTCTGTACGTTACTAATCTTTCAATGTCAATTTGATAACCACTGATCTAGTTAAAGATCTTGATACTCAAAGCTGTGGTCCACAGACTGGCACCATCTGCATCTCCTGGAACTTATCCAAAATGCAGAGTTTCAGGCCACCCAGCCCTTCTAAATGAGAGTCTTCATTTTAACAGTATTTCCAGGTATCTGCATGTGCAATAAAGTTGGAGAAGCACACTTCTCCAGTGGCCAGTTCATGTTCCCATTGGACTTCAATTGTCGTCTTTCAGAGAATTCAGGTAAGAAGTCCAAAGCACAGCCAGAGGTAATTAGAGAAGTTGTGAAACTCAGTAGCAAGGATATGGAATCAACCAAAGTGCCTGTTAACAGAAGAATGAATAAAATAATTATGGTACATATACACAATAGGATACTACTCAGCAATCAAAAAATGAAATAATGTCATTTGCAGCAAAATGGATGGAATTGGAGAAAATTATCTTAAGTGAATGAACACAAGCCCAAAAAGAGAAATATTATATATTCTCACTCATATGTGGGAGCTGAATCAAACTTAAAAGAAAGAAAAAATCTTGTACATAAATTGGAACATAATAAAAAGCTCATGTAAACTTAGCAGAGAAGGGACAATTTAAGGAGCAGAAAGAAGGAGGGAGGGATCTAGCAAAAGGAAGCCATGATGGGAGAAGATAGGAGGAAGGCCAAAGAAGAACGAGGAATGAGACAGAGGTCAACCTCAAACAGCCCAACTTTAATAGTTTGGGAAATAAAACCAATAATACCAAAGAATGGCAATAATGCAAACTGACCAGATTATTCATGTAATACAGCTCACAATGTAAAAAGATCACTATAGAAAAGTTTGGACTTAAAACCGGGATGCATGTGTTTAGATAAATATTCCCACAAAAAAGACATACAAGTAGAAAGGAGGCCATTGGTTGGGGATGGGAGATGGGGGAAGAGGGACACAAGAGGGTAAGGGGTAAGTTAGGTGAGCAATATACAATGAAACGCATATATGAAAATGTCACAATGAAATACATGTCAGAATGAAACACATTAAGGTGTAAAATAAAAATTTCCAATTAAAAAAAAGAAGTTGTGAAACTGCATCCTGCTCTCTCTTCAGGAGGAGCTGATATGGGGACTGTTATATACTAGAGTACTGACTCAGAGAAACCTTAATAGTGCAGAGAGTGGCCATGGTAGTAGCTACTGTTTTACAAATGGTAGCTATGTGCTTTCTAGGTTAATTCCATTTAATCCCTGTAGAAAGGCAGAGAAAGATACATTCAATCACTCATTCAGCAAATATTATACTATATAATTACATATATCGGGCACAGTTCTAGGCATATCCTTGTAACCTAGGGATGTAGCCACCTATGCCATTATGAGACTTGTGTCCAGAGTCAAACAATGATGGTATAAATAAACCGATATATAATAAAATCACTTGTGAGTACTACAGAGTAAAGCAGAGTAAAGGGAAGAAATGAGAAGTGATAAGGAGGTGCCACTTGAGATCAGATGGCAAAAGAGGGGAAGAATCTCTGTAGGGATGACATGTGAGCCAAGATATGAAAGAAGCAAATTATTGAGCCATGCAGATCTCTGGTGGAAGGGATCAAGGACCCTGAGGTTGGCATAAAGGGATAAAAGAAAAAAGCAACTAAAGATATCTTTAGAAGCTACCTGGAAGCAGATCATAAACAATTTTATAAGCCAGGGTAAGTCTTCACAGACAAGGAAACTGAGCAGGGCTTCTCAGACTTTGATGTACCAACGGATGACTAGGGGACCTCCTTAAACTATAGTGTAGATTTAGTAAATCTGAGCTGAGCCCTGATTATCTGCATTTCCAGCCAGCTCCCAAGAGATGCTGATGCCACTGGTTTATGGGCCACATTCTGAGGACACAAAAGGGTTCTAGGACCGAAAACTTGAACAGCATGCCCAGTGTCACAGGGCTGGTTAGTCACCAATGCCAGGTTTGAATTTCACACACTGGACCACAAAGGCTGGGCATCCCAGATAACCTCATGCCTGTTTTACTTATACTGGTACTGTTTAGGAATTTTAAAGAGCTTGACTAAGAAGAGTCTTTGTGTGTATTCTGTTTACCATAAAAGACTATCTCTTCTTATTTTGAAGAAGAAATAACAAGGGAAAACTGGATGTCCAGCCAATTTTTGATACCCTGTGCTATGTCTTATGATATATTTCAAAACTGTAATGAGTCCCTTGCATCTTAGAGACAAATGAACTTGTCAGTGACCATTTTAGGGTACTCTGCAGAGCACTGCTCTGCAGTCTCTGAAGTCCTGGCTTCGATTCCCAGCACCGCAAAAATGGGAGAAGGACATGGCAATCTACTCCAGAGGCAATACTGAAACAATCAGCCATTGGTAAACCCTATGAGGGTCGCTATGAGTCAGACATGACTCAATGACACCTAACAACAACAAGCAGAGATTAAAAACAAAACATGAAAATACCCGTGAGTCTCAAAATCAAATGCATAATATTAGCTGTAACTGATCCCAGGATGCATCAGACCGTGCAGTCAGGCTCCATCTAAGCCCAACTTCCTCAGATGCTTCTGCCCTGGCCTATTTGCATTTATTTCTCTTCACTGAAGGGAAGATGCATGAAATTCCCAGAAGTGGATGGGCTCTGAGGTGCCAGAGATAGATGCAGCAATTTACATGCTCAAGTCAGTCAGTCTTCGATACAAAACAAAACAAAACAATTGTGTGTGTGTGTGTGTGTGTGTGCAGTTTGAATATATTTGGCTCCGGGCTTTCTTCTATGAAAATATCCATAACAACCACAGATTCCAATATCAAAGAGATACTCAAAGAAAGGCTGGATCCTCACTTTCTCTTGTCATTTGGTAATACAGGGGATGGAGGGGATGAGGGGGACATGTTCTGTGTATGTACTGTATATGCCATTGCTTTGATGAATGACATGGTTTGGTTTGGTTTGTTGCCCTCCCCTTTTGTTAATTCTCTGTGTTCTTTTTTCCTTTGTGCTGCACGATTAGGACCCTGCAGTGGGACACAGACCCCTCAGTGCTCCAGCTGCAGTCAGACTCAGAACTTGGGTATATGTCTGCTCTTTTGCTATTCCTTTTATTATTTCTTTGCTACAGTTGTGTTGAAATGCTGGAGCTGTTGTTGCTCTTGTTTTTCTCCCCTTTTGTTGAACTTCCAGTTTGATAAGTTTATTTCATTCTGTTAGTTTTCCTTATAAAGCTTTGGAAGAAGCCTCTCTTTGTGGAAAACACCACAAAAAGATGGCTTTTGATATCCTTTTATTAATTCCTGTCACTGCAAAAATAATACTGCCCCCAAACAAAAATACAAACCCCAAGCCACACCTCTACTTAAAAGTGAGTCACACAAGTTCTATGATGATTATCCTAAACATACTGCTCTTTACTAATAAGTGGCCTTAGGTTAATTTTGTCTAAAATCTATATTAAAATGTTGTGTCTTGTTTCCTTTCCTTTATACTGTTTAGCGAATTCACAGTAAGCTCTTAATTTGAATTAAGTTTTGGAAAGATAGATTTGTGGTGAAGAAAAAGTAAATTTGTTTAATATCTCAATCTGAAGACATCTCAAATACTTGATGTTTGGTAATGTCTTGTAAAGATAATGTTTCCAATGGAACTATATTGTCACAGGTTGAAAAAATAGCTTCAGAGTTGAAAATTCATCCATGAAGAATACAACACACAGCCATATCCTTGAAATTCAGCTTATTTCTCTTGTAAGATTGGAGTTAGCTATAGTCACACATGAGATATTTCCAGTCATTGTCAAGCTCAGGAGAGCTGATGTGTGCTCTTTCCAATTTCACATACAGTTAAATCAACTTGCAATCAGCCATGACAGGAATAGTCACAACATAGAAATGGACAAGTGCCGCAAACCAGGGCTTGCCACCCTCCACCATGCTGATTATTATGCTTTTATCAACATACCACTGCTTACCTCCAATATGTGAAAAGCAAACTTTATTGCAGAATTTTATGAAACTATTTTTTCTCTCTAAATATAAATCAATCTATCTAAAAGTAGATATTTATTTAGGTTTCTTATTTATTCTGAATTCCTGAGATTCCTGGGTATATATCTCTGGATTTCTATGAAATTCAATGCCTACTTTAGGAGTGAAAGGGGTTGAAGGACTATCTGCATGTTAGATTAAATGCCATCTGCCTGTGTCCCTTTGTATATGCAAAAGTTCTTGGCTAACCCACCACAGTGATAAACCAAGGAAGTATTCTTTCTAACACTTTTGCTGACACACTGGTTCTTTTTTTTTAATTATAAAATTTTTATCTATTTTGATATTTCATTCTATGGCATATTTCCATTTGTATTATTTCAATAATCAAGAAATGTGACTTAACAAAAGCATAGAAATAATGAATATGTAGTAAGTTATAGTTTGAGAGACTATCCTGTATACTTAACAGAATTTTGGACATATTACAGCATTGCTGACTATACCTGGTAAAGTAGAACAGTTAGGAATTTTCCCATTTGTATCTGTTTTCCAAATGGAAACTCACAATTGTCTGTGCAAATTAAAACTTGTGATTCCTCCTAGGGAGATGTTATATCAGTGGCTCCCACCTTGTCTGCCACATTCTGCTTCAGAGTGGACTCAGTGAGTCACAGGGAGCCAAAGAGATATGACACTTTCTGTTCAGTGAGAGTGACATCTTAGAGAGTTTAGAAGGAATGTTCAAGGAATATTTAAGCCAGATTATAATTTCAAATATTCCTCCCATAAAATTTCCCCTTTTAATATTCTTTATGTTCAGGGCACATATATAATTTTATGAAATATGCCTCAGACAATAAGATTTTTCTACAGACAGCTTCATTTTCTCTTCTTGAGCTGTGGCATGGGGTGGGCCATCATCCATAGCTTGCTATTTCTCTTGATTTAACAGTTATATTGAAGTGTGATTGACAGAATAAACGGCATATACTTAAACTGTTCAAAATGATTTTTTTTCCTATGCTTGAGGATTGAACGCAGGGCCTAGTTTGTGCTATTCAAGTGCTCTCCCACTAACCTGTGCCCCCAGTTCCTTTTTGATTTTTTTATTGTGAGATAGTGTCTTGCTAAATTTCACAAGCTGTCTTGGGTCTCAAACTCATGACCCTCCAGCCCCTGTCTCCCAAGTTGCTGGGGTTACAAGTGTTTGTCATGACACCTGGCTTCAAATTTGTTTTTTAAGGTGTATACATGTCCATGAAATTATCAGCCACACTCAAGATCGTGAGGATATTCATGGCCACCTCCTACACTTTCCTCCTGCCCCTTTGTAGTACATATACCTCTTCTCCCCATACTTCCCCATCCCCTAGAACAACTGCTCTGTTATCTGTCATCATTAGCTTGCATTTCTTACAATGCCATATAAATGAAACCATGTATCAGGGTCTCTTCTGACTGACTTCTTTTACTCAGAATAATTATTTTGAGATTTACTCATGTTAGATGTGTTATCAATATTGCAATCCTTTTCATTTCTGAGTTGTATTCCATTATATGGATATAGCACAGTTTGTTTATCCCTTCATTTTCTGACATACTTTTTGTTGTTTCAAATTTTTGCATATTACATCCAAAATTGTTGTAAAACATTTATGTGCAATTAATAGATATATGCTTTATTTTCTTTGGAGAAAATAGCTCAAAGTAGAATGGCTGTGTCATAGGGTGGATGTATTTTTAACTATTTAAGAAATGTTTAAACTATCTTCAAAATTGTTTTACCACGATGCCAACAACAGTGTCTGAGGGCCTCCATTTCTTTTCATTCTTGACAAAAATTGGTTTGGACTTTTTACAAAACTTATTAATTTATAAATTATTATTAAAGAAGTATACTGGTATGCCACTGTGGTTTTAGTTTGCATTTCCCTAATGACTAAAGATATTGAATATCTCTTTATGTGCTTATTTTTCATCTGAATACCTTCTCTAATGAAATATCTACATAAATCTTTTACCCTTATATATTGCTTTTGTATTAGATTATTTTCTCATTATTGAGTCTCAAGAGATAGTTATATATTCTGGAAACAATTCTTTATCTGATATAGCATTTGTAAATATTTTCTCCCAATCTGTAACTTGTCTTTTTCATTTTCTTAATAGTGTCAGTAATAAAACAAACTTAATTTTGACAAATTCCAATTTACAAATTTATTCTTTTATGAATCATACTTTTGGTGACATAGTTTCAAATTTCAATGGTTTCTTAAATATGCGGTAGTATAAAATTCACCTCTGAAAACATGTTGGTTTGGAATTTTATTCTAAAAACACAAATTAAATAACTTTGATGGTAAAGATGCTATTGAGATTATACTTTCCTGAGAGAGCTTTGGTGTTTTGTGTTTTTCAAGTAATACCCCCATTTCATCTTCATTGGCAAGTTTGTTAGCCTAAAATCATGTATAATATTCACTTATGATTCTTTTAATATCTGTAGAATCTGTAGATATAATCACATCTCTTTTGTGATATTGGTAAATTTTTGTTTTTCTCCTAAGAAGTATGACTATAGGATTATCAATAGTATTTATCTTCTCAAATAACAAAGTATCTGATTTTATTGATTTTTCTCTATTTTTCTACCTTCTACTTTATTGGTTTCTATCTATATTGATCTTAATTATTTCTTTCTACTGCTTACTTTTTGTTTAATTTGCTTTTCTCTTTCTAGTTTCCTAAAGTAGAAGCAGAGATTGTATTTACATATACATATTTCTTTCTTCTTAATCTTTGTGCTATTGTTATCATCCCTCACATGTCTGTCAGCTTGTCATGCTGTCGGGACATGTTTGTTGCTGAGTTGCTGAAAGCTATGCCACCAGTATTTCATATACCAGCAGAACCACCCCTGAGGGACAGGTTTTAGCTGAGCTTCCAGACCAAGACAGACTAGGAAGAAGGACCCAGCAGCCCACTCCAAAAACAATTAGCCATTGAAAACTCCATGAATAGCAAAGAAGCACTGTCAATAAAGTTCTGGAAAATGAGTGCTGCCCCCAGCTGGAAGGCATTTAGGAAAGGACTGGGAAAATTTGCCTCCTTAAAGTTGAGTAAACTTTAATGATAAGAATGGAGTAAAGCCCTTGGGACCTTCTGATGTGGCACAACTCAAAAGGAGAAGAAACACAGTGGCTGCAACAATGGGCTCAAACATAAAAAGATTGTGCTCATGGCGTAGTGTTAGGTAGTGTGTACTTAGGGTCACTATGAGTTGGATCTGACTTGATGGCACCTAACAACAATAACAAATTGTTATCATAAATTTCATTTTTTGTTTGTTATAAAATACACATCATTTTTTTTAAAAGAGCCAGTTATCTTTGAAAGAGATTTGAAGGAAAATAAAGATAGCATATTTATCCATGCTGTTGTTGTTAGGTGCCATCAAGTAGGTGTCCAACTCATAGTGATCCTACATACAACAGGCAAAATACTTGTCAGTGCCTCTCTGCTATTCATAGGGTTTTCAATGGCAGATTGATTTTTGGGAGTGGATTTCTGGGTTCTTCTCCCAAGCCTACAGTATCTGGTGTTCCCAGGTGGTCTCCCATCCAAGTACTAACTAGGCCAGACCCTGCTTAGCTTCTGAGATCTGACATGATTGATGCCATAGTGCTACACTTGCAGACATTTGTCCATGTAGTTAACATTTTTCTGATGATCTACATTCCTTTGTGTAGATCCATACTTCCACTTGGGATGATTTTACTTTTGTCTGATGAAATCCTCTAATACTTCTTATAGTGAAGATCTTCTGGTAAAATAATTCGTTTAGCTTTTTATGCCTAAGAAGTCTTTATCATTTCTTTGTTTTTAAATATATTTTTGCTGGGCATACGATTCTCTGTTGACAGTCACTTTTCTTCAGCGCTTCACAAATATTGCAATATATTTTCATTTGTATTGTTTTTGACCAGAAATTTTCTGATATCTCTATTTTTAATTCCCTGTATGAAATATGTTCTTCTTTTTCCTATTTTTATAATGTTCTATTTTTCACTTATTTCCAGCAACTTAATTTGTAATGTTCCTTGTCATATAGTTTTTTAAAATTAAAAATTAAATTTAATTTTTTTTTAATTCTCTCTATGCTTGGGATTTATTGATATTATTGCATCTGTGGGTTTGGATCTTTTTCTTCGAGACTTTTTATGATATTTTCTTTCCACTTATTTTCTAAATATTAATTTGTGATGTTCCTTGGCATATAGCTTTTTTAAAATTTAAACTTAATTTTTTTTTTTTTTGTTTTTGTGCTGAGGGTTGAGACTCATGTGTCTGTGGGTATAGAGTTCACAAATTTGGAAAAAACTGACTTTTTTCAATATTTTTCTCTTCTTCCTTTTCTGTGGATTCAAATCACATATATATTTGATGATTTATAGTTTTTCCATAGCTCATTTGTTCCACTTTTTTTCTTTATTGAATTATGTTATGGATTGTTTCTATTAATATGCTTTAATGTTTACTAATCTTTTGTAATTTCCAATATTCCATGAAGCCTACCCAGTGAATTTTTACATTTATACATTTTAATTTTTATCTCTAGAAGTTCAATTATCATCCTTTTTTATTTCTTCCATGTTTCTACTACTATTTTTGAATTAATGAAATACAGCTTTAATATCCTTGGTTGCTATTCCATCTTCTGTGTCAGTTCTGGATCATTTTCCATTTATTGACTTATCACCTCATTATAGTAATCTTTTCCTGCTTCTATGGTTGGCTGATAACTTAAAATATTTTAGGTTGAAATTACATATATTTATTTCTGCTCTGATATTTATTATTTTCTTCATTCTATTAGCTTTGGGCTTAGTTTGTTCTTCTTTTTCTAGTTCCACAATTTATGGAATTTTTTATTTGAGAACTTTTTTCTTTTTTATGTGTAGGCCTTTATTGCTATAAAGTTCCCTCTGAGAACTGCTTTTGCTGTATCCCACAAGTATTGATTGGTTGTATTTATATTTTAATTTGTCTCCAGATAGTTTGGGACTGAGATTTAGCTCAGTTGGTAGAGAGCTGCGATGCAGTCTCTGAGGTCCTGAGTTCAATTCCCAGCACTGCAAAAATGGGAGAAGGACCTGGCAATCCACTCCCAAGGCAATCCTGAAACAGTCAGCCGTTGAAAACCCAATGAGGGTGGCTATGAGTCGGATACTGACTCGATGGCACCTAACAACAACAACAAGATAGTTTTATAATTCTCTTGGTTCTTTTCTTTGACCAAGTGGTTGTTTTAAGAATGTGGAATTTAATTTCCATGTATTCGTGAATTTTCAAGATTTTCTTTCGTTTTTGATTTCTAGTTTCATTCCATTGTAGGCATAACATATACTGGCATGACTTTGATCTTCTAAAGTTTGTTAAGACTTGTTTCATGGCATAACATGTGATCTATCCTGAAGAATATTCCATGTGCACTTGTAAAAAATGTGTATTCTGCTCTTATGTTCGTACTTATGTTTGTTAGATCCATTTGGTCTATGTTGTTTTTTGAGTCCACTGTTGTCTTTCATTTTCTGTCCTTCCCCAACTTACCTTCCTTCTCTTCTTTTTTCTCTTCTTTTCTTTTCTTTTTCTTTCTCGATATTAGGGGGTTCAACCCAGGGCTTCACACATGCTAGGCAAGTATAATACCACTGAATAGCATCCCAGGTCCCTTTTAATTATTTTTTTATTTTGAGACAGGTTCTTGCTAAATTGTGTAGACTGCCACTCTGGCCTGGAACTCTTAATTCACCTGCCTCAGCCTCCCTAGGAGCTGGGATTACAGGTGTGTACCACAGGACCCAGCTCCACTGTTTCTTTAATGATTCTTCTATCTGAATATTCCATTAATTATTGAAAGTGAGATATTAAAGTCTTCTACCATTTTTGCATTGCTGTCAATTTCTCCATTCAGATCTTCTAGAAATTACTTTATATATTTAGATACCTTGAAGATGAGTGCATATAAAGTTCCAAGGATTATATCTTCCTGTTGAATTCAAACTTTTATCATTGTATGATGACCTCTTTGTCTCTAGAGCCATTTTTTAAAAAAATACAAACATGAAGTCTATTTTGTATGATACAGTTTATCCTTGCTTTATTTTGGTTACCAGTTGTATAAATATCTTTTTTTTTTTTTTCCGGTACTGGGGGCTGAACCCAGGGCCTTGCACCTGCATGCTCTGCAATTGCTGGACCACTGAGCTGCACCCCCTGCCCATTTTTTTTTTACTTTTTGAGAAAGGGTCTCGCTAAGTTACGCAGACTGGCTCTGGTCTCGAACCTGCGATCCTCCCTCCTCCGCCTCCTGAGCGGCTGGGATTACAGGCGTGCGCCATTGTGCCCGGCACATAAATATCTTTTTTAGTCCATTCACTTTCAGCCTTGAAGTTAAAGTGAGTTTCTTATACATACCATATATTTGGATCTTGTGGTTTTTTTTTTTTAATTCACTTAGTCACTCTATGTCTCTTGGGTATTGATTTAAATCCATTTATACTAGGGTAATTGTGGACAGTAAAGGGCTTAGTATTCTCAGCTTGTGAACTTTTTTCTGTTTTGTTTTGTAGTTTATTAGCCCTCTATTTCTCTGATACTGTCTTCCTTGGAGTTTTTTGTTGTCATTTGCATTGATAGGTTTTTTTACCTTTTTTCTTTTTCTTCTACTTCCATAGGTGTTTTTTGTAGTTAATATGAAGCTCAGGTTAAATATCTTATAGTTAAAACAGTCCATTTTAAGCTGATAACAATTTCTTGTGTATACAAAAATTCTATATACACTTTTATCTCTTCCCTACCACTGTATATGGTATTGATGTCACAATTCACACCTGTTTAAATTGTATATCTATTAATGTAATTTATACTTGTTTTTAATGCTTTTGTCCTTTTTGTTTTATACTTGAAGTAAAACTATTTACCCATAACCATTATGGTAAAACAGTATTCTATTTTGACTTTATATTTACCTTAACCAGTGAACTTCATACTTTCTTTTGCTCTTATGTTGCTGTTTGACATTGTTTCATTCCATCCAGAACTCCATTTAGAATTTCTAGTAAGTAAATTCTAGTAGTTGTGAATTCCTTCCACTTGAGAAAGTCTTTATCTCTTCTTATGTTTTGAAGGATAGGTTTACCAAGTGTAGTATTCTTGGTCAGCTATTTTTTAACTTCAGCACTTTCTTATAATCTGCATAATTTCTGCTGAAATATCTGTTCATAGTCTTATGGACAATTCCTTGTAGATAACAAGTTGTTCTTTTTGTTTTTATTTTTTTCTCTTTATTTTTAACTTTTGGCAATTTGATTACAGTGTGCCTTCACATGGGCCTCTTTGGATTTATTTCATTTTGTGCTTTTTGGGATTCCTGGATCTAGATATCTAGTTCCTTCTCCAAGGTTTGGAACCTTTCAGATTTGCTTGCTTGCTTGCTTGTTTCTTCTTCTTTCTTTGGTTCTTTCTTTCTTTCTGGTTCTGGTGGGTTGGTTGCTCAGTTGGTAGAGTGCTGCTCTGTACTCCCTGATGCCTTGGGTTTGATCTCCAGGGCCCCCCAAATGGGAGAAGAACCTAGCAGTCCATTCCTGAAACAATCCCAAAGCAATCAGCCATTGAAAACCCTATCAGGGTTGCTTTAAGTCAGACCCGACTCCATACCACCTAATAACAAAAACTAGGGGGTTGAACCCAGGGCCTTTCACATGCCAGTGCTCTTCCACTGAGTTGAACCCCTCAGCCCCTTTTTAATCTCTTCTATTTTCAGACAAGGTCTTACTAAGTTGAACAGGTTGCCTCTGGCCTTGAACTCTCCATCTTCCTACCTCAGTTTCCCTAGTCACTGGGATTATAGGCATGCACCATGGTGCCTGGCTCTGTTATTTTTTTGAATACACTTTTTGTCCTTCTTTCTCTGTCTCCCTTCTAATACTCCCATCATATATATATTGGTTAATTCTCTTAATAATGCTCTCCTACATCTCATAATGTTCTTTTTTCATTCATTTTATTTTCTCTTTGCTTCTTTCACTGGATGTTTGCCAGTGAGTGGTTTTCTAATTCATTTATGCTTTCTTCTGCTTGAACAGGTCTATTGTCAAATTACTTTATTGGTATTTTCAGTTCAGAAGTCTTATCCTTCAGCTCTATGATTTCTGTTTGATGCTTTTAATTTTCTTTCTGGCTCTTGTTGAGCTTCTTACCTTATTCATGCATTGTTCTCTTGACTTTGATGAGAATCTTTATGATTGACATCTTGAATTCTCCACTGGATAAAACACATGTCTTCATTTTATTAGGGGTTCTTTCTGAAGATTTTTTTTTTACAGTACTAGATAGTTGAACCTGGGGCCTCATCCATGCTTTTTGCAAGGCTCAACCACTGAGCTGTATCCCCAGACCATTTTTTACTTTGTCTTTTGAGACAGGGTCTTGCTGAGTTACACAGGCTGCCTCTGGCCTTGAAGTTGCAATCCTGCCTCTGCCTCCCAAGATTTTCTTATTGTTTTATTTGAAACGTATTTCTTTGTTTCTTCATTTTTCTTAACTTTCTTTTTTGTTTCTGGACATTAGAAAAAAACAGCCATCTCCTTAAGTCATCACAGACTGGTCTTAAATAGCAGATGATCCTCCCTAATCACTTCAGCCAAAGATTCTGGATAATTCGTAAACCTTTGTGCTCATCCATATTGCCATCTTTTTTCTTAGTGCTCCCAGAAGAGTAGAGTATGCTAAATCTCCTACGTTCCCTGAGACAGGCAAAACAAACAAACAACAACAACAAAAAAAACAGTCCATCAAATAACAACTGGAAAAGTTGAAGTGCTAGATGTGTGGTCCAATTCATTTTCTCCTTAGAAAGAAGCTAGGAGCTGGGGTTATCACCCTCTTGCTCCACACTGAGCCAAAGAGGGGGTTTGTGGTAAATGTCTTTATACTTCTTCAGACTGCATGCTATTTCAAATCATCTTTTTTTTAACCTTGTGTGCCCCGCCCCCTCCTGCAAGGAGCCTAGCAAATACCAGTTCCCATAAGCTCTGAGATACAGACAAGGTAGAGGAAGTCCCTGGGGGAGCAATGAAAAAAAATCAGGAGTCTAGATGGACATCTATTTCCTTCTAGGGAGAAGGCAGAGGCTAGCTTTTATTGCTAGAGTAAGCTGGGGAGGGGCCACAGGAAATATCCACACACTCATTTAAACTCCAGGGACTAGTAATTGCATATTCTGGACTAGTAATTACATATTGTATCAGCTCTAAGGGATTGATGAATTAGAAGCCAAACCCTTGGGTAAAAGCTGGAAAAGTAGAATTATTAAATATGCAGTATAACTCTTTTCCAGAGAAACTGGGAGCTGAGCTTTATTGCTAAAGCTAAATGGCAGAAGTCATTGGGAAGAGACTGCAGAGCTATTCAGGATCATGGCTTTGTTCTCTGCTGACTAGAGAATACTGAGCCTATCAGCTCTGGGTGTGTTAGTAGCCAGATCCTCAGAGAGCAACTGGAAAAGTGACACATGTTGCATAGTCTAGTTCCTTCTATGGAGAAGCTGAAGTATTGCTTTTAATCACTGGAGTAAAGCTTAGGGGAGGAACCTAGGGAAGTGTCCACATTCCCAAGGGTTTAGTGATTGCTTGCCTTGTTAGCCTCCATATGTAGGCTCATTAGAAGCCAGAGCCTTGGGCAGTAGCTGGAAAAGTCAGATTTATGATGTTTAATTGAAACTTTTCCTGGTAAAGCTAGAAGCTGGTTTTATTTGCCTGCTTGTTCTAGCTGAGCTGGGTGGAAGAGATGTGGGAAGAGCTTGAGTATTTGTTTAAAGCTGCCTCTTTTTTCTCTGCAGTCCCAGATTAGTGAATGTTGATCTCCATTAGGTTCCAGAAATAGGTACATTAGGAGTCAGACCCTCTGGTTGTTGTTAGGTGCCGCTGAGTTAGATCCAACTCATAGAGACCCTATGTACAACAGAATGAAACACCCCCCAACTGTGGCAGGCACATGATCTTTTTTGTTTAAGCCCATTATTGCAGACACTGTCAATTCATCTAATTGTAGGTCTTCCTTTTCTTTGTTGACCCACCACTCTCCTAAACATTATGTCCTTCTCCAGGGACTGGTCCCTCCTGACATCTTGTCTAAAATATATCAGATGCAGTCTAGCCACCCTTGCTTCCAAGGAGCACTCTGGTTGCACTTTTTCTAGGACAGATCTGTTGGTTCTTTTGGCAGTTCATGGCATATTCAATATTCATCTCCAGCACCATAATTCAGAACCATCAATTCTTCTCCTGTCTCCCTTATTCAACATCCAGCTTTCACAAGCATATGATGTGACTCAAAATACCATGACATGAGTCAGGTGCACTTTGTTCTTCAATGTGACATCTTTACTTTGCAACACTTTAAGGAGGTCTTTGGCGAGAGCTTTGCTTAAAGTAATGCATCTTTTGATTTCTGGACTGCTGATTCCATGCATGTTGATTATAGAACCAGGTAAAGCAAAATCATGAACAACCTCAGTCTTTTCTCTGTTTATCATGACCCTCTTGTAATAGCTATAAAAATGGGGGCACTACAAATGTGATCCAAACTCTTCACTCCTCAGGGAGAAGCTGAGAGATGAGGGATAAAGGATCCTCTGTAATTTCATGGTTCAGTGCCAGGCATGGGTTTTATAGTGAGGCTATATCTTCATTTTTCCTGCTGATTTTAAAGTGGGAATGTTTTCAGTTCTCCAGTATACAACAGCCTTTCAATTAGTTCCTGGATTTTTTTCAGAGGGTTTTAATTCATTTGCTTATTTGTTATACCTGTGGATAGAGTGACGGTCCTGAACCTTCTATTTTGCCATCTTGCTGATGTTCCTCCACATCTGATATTTTTATATTTTTTATTGGCATCAGATACTGTGAATCTTACTTTGTAAGATGTTGAATGTATTTGAATCCCTACAAATCCTTTGAGACTTCTTCTGAGCTCTAGTTAATTCACTTGAAAATAGTTTCATCCTTTCAGGTCTTGCTTCTAAGAGTATTTGGGCTTTCTTGTTTGCTTGTTTGTTTAGTTTGTGACAGGATCTTGCTATGTAGCCCATGCTGGCCTGAAATTCACTATGAAGCCCAGGCTGTCCTTGAACTTATGATCCTCCTGCTTCAGCATCTCAAGTGCTGTGATTATAGGCATGTACTACTCGATCTGGATGCTTTTAATAGTTTTTTGTTTGTTTGCTTTTGTTGTTTTGTTATTGTTGTTGTTTTAAACTGGCATGTTAACAGTGCTCAGTCTCAGGCTGACTAATTCCTACTATGGAGACTTGAGGTTTTTCAGTCTGATGGGAACAGGCAATATTCTTATTCTTGTATAAGTACCCAGAACTGTTACCTATCATCCTTTCAGGTAATTCTTTCCTTGGTCTCAGTTTCCTGAAATGTATGCACCGATCATATGGAAATAAATCCTGAAGGACCACCCTTTGCAGATCTAGGTTTTCATTTGGTGCAGTTTTCTTTCTGCAATTTTGCCCCTGAATTTTAACTGCCTAGTCCCCCTAGACTCTTTCACTTCTACTCAGAGGGTCTTCTGGATTTCACCTGGGTCCTCTCCCTGCTCTGTGGCCTGGAAACACTCTCAAATGCAGTAAACTGGGGCAAGTATAGGGCTCATCTTTCTTGTTGTCCCTCTCTTGGGTATCACTTTCCTTCATTGCCTGACTTCTAGTATCTTCTGAACTGTGATTTAAACAGTCCATTTTTTTGGTTGTTTCAGCACGAAGGGTAAATCAAGTCCCCATTAGTCCATCATGGACCAAAGCAAAAATGCTTTGTCACTTGAGTTTATATGTTAACTACATGATCAACAGAGCAAATAGCAGGGAAAGATAAAGGAAATGGTATGACATTTTTAAAAAAACTTCAAAAAATTGCAAATCAAATGAGAAAATAAATGCAACTCAGACTTTTTTTTTAACCAGGCAAATACTTAGGAAAGTGTTTAAAAATGCGTTTTCTTAGCCTATTGCCATAGAGTAAGTGAACTGAAAATACTAGATGAGAAAAATCAAATGACAGGATGTAAAGAGCAAGTTAAGATATCATAGGAAAGAAAAAACATGTATATGCTGGGAAGGGAATAAATTCAGTATTGAATTTTGGGATTGCATTGGGACACTTTGAAGGAGAAAACTTTTAAATGTTTTTTGTTGTCTTATGAACAATATATAAATGCAAAGATTTCAGGTCTTCATGGAGATGGGCTGAGTCTACCCAAGGAGAGAAGGGGAGAGGGAGGAAAGGATTCTCAATTATAAATAAACATCAATGAGCAATGAAGGTATTCTGTGACTCCTCACTCCACCTTCTTAAACCCCAAAACTGAAAGGGTATTTAATGGCTTCTGATTTCATTGAATCCTCATGATTGCATTTTCTGTAAGCATTAGCATATTAAACTCTTGATAGGGTTGCCTGCATATTTGGAAGCAAAGAGAGAATGAGGGAAAACTGAATCTGTGAACAAGAATTTGGCTGCTCCTCCCCTGAAGAAGGAACTGAGAATTTCTTGCAGTGTATAAGACATACTGTTGATAGCAGATGACCTCTTCTTTCTTTAAACCTTCTTTACATTCTTGGTTGAAAGAAAGGATGAATATTATTCCCCAATCTACCAGACAACATCCCAAACTGCTTTAGTGAAATAGAGAGATCTGTTTGTCAAAAATAGAAGTAAGCCAGGCATGGTGACACAGGCCTGTAATCCTAGCACTCAGGAGGCTAAGGCAGGAGGATTGTGAATTTGAGGCCAGCCTGGGGTACCTAGTGAGTTCCAGCTCAGCCTGAGCTAACACAGCATCTTGTCCAAAAAAAGAAAAAGAAAAAGAAAAAAAAAAGAAAGAAACCAAGTTGTATAGGAACACTAAAGAAGCACATCATCTTCAAGATGATTTTAGATATTGCGGGAAATCTAACTGGGCAGAAATGTTTTCAAATTTTGAAGTTATTGCTGTTTGCCTAATAGAGCAGTAATAACCTCCTTAGTCTTTGATTAAAAAAAAAAACCTTTATTTGACTTACTCTCTGAGTTTTTTCAAATGTTCTTTTTTCTTCTGTTTCTTTTGTGGTGTTTAGAATAGAATTCAGGGTCTCAAGCATGCTAGGCAATAAGCTATACCCTTAGGAAAATCAATTATTCCTGTGTTTTGTTTAATCACTGGCTTGAATTAATTTACAAGGTTTCCCATGTAACAATGCTGGCTGTTTCCTTGAGAATCATGTGGGCTGTGCTCTTGAGCACCTTGACAATAATTGCTTCTTCAACAACAATCACATTTTCTAAAAAACCCAAAGTATGTAACAGCATCTTGAAACGTGTATGCATATGTATCAAAATATAGTAGTAAAATGTATTTCAGAATCTGTAAATATAGATGAATTTTAACTCATGAAAAACTTTACTAATTTGGTTTTTACTGATTCAATCAATATTTCATCAATAGAGGGAGAAAGCACTTTGCTCATCACTTACTACTTATTTGTACCCAAACATTGCTTGAGAAACTATTTGCTAGCCTTTATTCTTTACCTCAAAAATCTTTTTTTTTCTGGTACCGGGGGTTGAACTTGTGCTTACATGCTTTGCAAGTGCTATACCACTGGGCTGCACCCCCAGCCCATTTTTTTAGTTTTTTTTTTTTTTTTTTTTTTTTTGAGACAGGGTCCCACTAAATTATACAGACTGCCTCCAATCTCAGACTTGTGATCCTCCTACCTCTGCCTTCTGAGTCACTGGGATTACAGTTGTGCCCACTGCACCTAGCTTTGCCCTAAAGAATCTCAAGTAAATTATTACAAGGTGCTTTCTGTTCTACAGTAACAACTAGATGTTCAAAAAGGCAATGTTTCTGTTTCATTCAATTTCAGAAAAATGAAGGCCAGTTGGCAAGGAGGTGTGCTTCTGTTGTGATACTCAGTGTCTTGGAAACTTCTATAATTCTTTAGCTTTATGTTACAAATTCTATGGGGGTTTGTTTAAAAATATCAAGTATGTAAAAGATTATTCCTAAAAAATATATGATATCATTTTGTCATTTGTATGTAATATTGGAGAAAACCTAATTATCTACCATCTGTCCTTATTGTTCTGAACATTAAACTTGTTGATGGGGGGCACTTAAGAGCAGAACCCATGCCAGTGTTACCAAGGTCATTTTGACCATGACCAGTTTGCCTCCTTTCATCCCAGAAATTTTGCAAGATTTACTTGTGTTGTGAAATCATAGCAAATCCTTCAGCTGTGCCTGTTGACTGAGCCAGTGTTGACATTTGCTTCCACTCAGGAAAAATTCTTTAACTGCCAAATGAAGATCTCTGCATGGTTAGAAGCAAATATCAAGGAAATGAAATCAGTACTTCCTTAAATGAATTTTTAAATGTAGATATAGAAGACTAGAAACTCATCTGTCTTGAGGTAATTAGAAAAGGCTGACACTTAAGCTACTTCTCAGTATATAGAGGAAAACCCCCACACTGAGCATGAAGGATAAATCTGTGTATGTGTGACAAGGGCACCATAACTCAGGCATTTCCTCAGTGTGAGGCTCCATCCTCACCCTTCTTCCGTGTCAAGTCCCATACCCAACTCTAGAAATCCATTGTTCAGATGTCATATCTTGACACATAATGACACTACAGCACATTATTTGGAAAATAAATTAACTCTTCATTATTTTTAAAATCTTTTCTGTTACATGAGCTTCTCATAGTCTTTTTCTATGACTGGAACATCTAGTGTGATGCTCAGTACATGGCTCCAAAGGGCCACCTTTTCAGCTCTGTCTTTTCTGAGTTTTGGTCTTGGAATTAGAAAATTCTTTACCACAAACTCATCAATTAAAGAACTCATTTTTTAATTTTTTTAACTTAAAGCAGATCTTTCTCTGGATTGTCCTATGTCTTCTTATACCACTCATTTTTCATCTTATAAGGCTGAATTTTTAAAATAACCTCTAATCCATTTCTTTTCCTTCCATATGCAGTAACTTCCCTCCATTTGCAGTAACTACTAAAGTTATCCTTCATTATTTTCCAGAGCCTCCAAAATGCAGCACTTCCTTTTCATTCCCAGTGATTCCTCATCCCTCTAGACCAACTCTCCAGGATTTGTTAAACCAGTGACCACAAATCCTATCTGGCTTCTCCCTTTAAATTGATGCTTTGCCTCTGTTCTCTCTTTGGGTCCTCTACCTACCTTCCCATCATTCTTTGTTTATGGATCCTTTCTCTATTCCTCTTTTTTCCCCACATTCAGCTTCTAGGGTACAGTCACTATGCACACCTAACATCTGGTCCCTGACTTGTCAAAGGAAGGGATTTAGATTGTATTTTTTATATAATTGATACAGTAATACATTTTTTGTGGTACTAGGGGGCTGGAGCTATGAACTTGCACACATTTTGCAAGTGCTGTACTACTGAGCTGCACCCCAACACCTTTTTTATTTTTTATCTTGAGACAAGGTCTTGCTAAATTATGCAAGCTGCCTCTGGCCTCAAACATGGCATCCTCCTGCCTCTACCTCCCAAGTTACTGGGATTACAGTACTGGGATTACAGTACAGTACAGTTACTGGGAGTACACTACTGCAGCTGGCTGCTAAACTAATACACTCTAAATGTTGCTTTGCAATCATCAGTTTCTCACTTGGTAGCCTTCAGTAGCACATTATTTTCTACAGAAAGTCCACATTCTTTGGCCTTATAGTTGAAGCCCGCTAATAATCTAGTCTCAATCTATCTCTTTCAATTCATCTACCATTGCTCCCAACTCAAAACTTTTATTCTGAAAAACAAGACTATTAGTTATAGTGGATTTAATTCCAAGAATTTTGTACGTAGGACCACGTCCCTAGAACACCCTTATTCCTTCCCACTTCACTGAGTCCTCATGATCCTTCAAAATTCATCTAAATATATAGGTATGTGCCTGTTACACTCTCATGTCCATTTATTTTGTCACTCACATATGTTGGTTCTTATTATTTTCTACCTTTCATTCTCATTTGCCTTTTGATGCATGTAGCCTATCTCCATGTTCCCTTTGTATTGTAAGGATCTGACATAATGTCTTGATTAAGTATGTTTTGTGATTGCTGGTAAATGATGTTGACTAAAGTAGTTTCTTTAGCAGTTGTCCAGGATGCTATCTCACCCACATAAAATACTGCACATGGAAGAAATGGAACTGTTATTACTCTCACTCTGAAGGGCTCATCTTTTAAAAACTTACCTGGAAAAATTTTAGAAGCAATACTGGAAAAGGCCCTGGCAATGTCTTTAATGTGCCCTTTAAATATCCACTTGTAAATAAGCAAGAATAAAAATCAGCAGAATTGAACATAGTCCCAGTGCAGACATTTTTTATACCTTGGCCTTGACCTATTTTGGTATCCGACAAAATAATTTCTTGTGTCTGAAAGCATCTGTTCCTGGTTTTATCTGTTTCACTTCCAGGATTCCTCCCTAATCAAGAAAACTTGTATTATTACAATGACCCCCCTGGCTTCCTGGATTTTGAATGTTATGTACTGTCTTATGGCTCACACTTCTGACTCTGTAACTTTACCTCTCCACATTTCTCTCCTGTCAATATACTATCAACATTATAGTTTGTAGTTATTGAACACTGAAACTGCCATTCAAGACTATTTTCAAGTGTCTTTAGTGGTTCACAATTATAAAATTTGGAGCTTCTTCAATGATTGAAGTACATATTAATTCTGATAATTCTGTGTACAGTTTCTTAAATTCTGACATTAAAAAATTCTATTAATGTCAAGCTAGTTCTGTTTTGCAGCTTTACTTCCCCATGTTAGTGATGGGACAGAAAAGGTATCATCTAGTCAGAAGTAAGCTTGTCTTTTCCTTTCTTTACTTCCCTACTCAATCTTGCCACTGAACATTAAGAAAAATTAAACCTGGGATAACTGAATGTCTACATGCCAAGAACAAAATTGGGTCCCTCCATCATACCATATGCAAAAATTATTTCAAAATAGAGCAAAGACCTAATGTAAGAGCTAAAACTATAAAACTCTCAGGACCTTGGATCAGGAAGAGACTTTGGGAGTATACATCAAAAGTACAAGCAATCAATGAAAAAAGGTAGACTTTTTTCCTTATTTATTTTCCCTTTATTGGTAAATATCAGTGGGGTACAGAGTAATACAGCATTTGTTTTTTTCCAATATGCAATTATTACATCACTTTTGGTCATGCTTTTATCAATTTATGAAGTTTATGTAACCTTTTGATGAATGTGTACTAAAACTTATATGCATATTTGGGTTATGTTCCCCTGCTTTTCCCATGTACTCATGAAGTTGCATCTTTTACAGTGGGATTATCCTTTCCCTCTTTACCCTTCTACATTGTTTCTCCTCCCCATCCCACCTTCCTCAATCTCTACTTCCCTTTGCTAGTTCCTTACCTTCTTCTTTCTACATTTTATGTTATCCCTTCTTTGCTAGGACTGGGATTTAGCTCAGTTGGTAGAGCACTGCACTGCAGTCTCTGAGGTCCTGAGTTCAATTCCCAGCACCGCAAAATGGGAGAAGGGCCTGGCAATCCACTCCCAAGGCAATCCTGAAACAGCCATTGAAAACCCTATGAGGGTGGCTATGAGTTGGATACTGACTCAATGGCACCTAACAACAACAACAACTTCTTTGCTAAGTTTAACTGTGAATTTTTATATATGAACTTATGTATAGGATTTTTTCTTTCTTTAAGTAAGATTCAGCTCCCACATATGAATGACAGCATATGGTATTTCTCTTTTTGAGCTTGTGTTCATTCCCTTAAAATGATATTGTCCAATTCCATTCATTTTGCTACAAATGACATTATTTCTTTTTTTATTTCTGAATAATATGCCGTTGTATATATGTACCATAAATCTTTTTATCCATTCATCTCTTGATGGGCATCTTGGTTGGTTCCATATCCTTGCTATTGTGAAGAGTATTGCATTGAACAGGCAGATTCAGGTGTCTCTGTGGTATGATGACTTGTCTCCCTTTGGGTATATTCCCAGGAGTGGTATAGCTATGTTGTATGTAAGTTCTATTTTTAATTTTCTGATACATCTCCATATTGATTTCCAAAGTAGTTGAACCAACTTACAGTCCCACCAACAGTGTAAGAGGGTTTCTTTTTTTGTCCATACCCTTGCCAACATTTGTTATTATTTTTTTAATCTTGGCCATTCTTACTTGAGTTAGGTGGAAACTCAGAGTTGTTTTGATTTGCATTTCCCTAATAGCGAGGGAGCCTGGGAACACCAGGTACTGTAGGCTTGGGAGAAAGACCTGTCAACCCACTCCCAAAAATCAATCTGCCATTGAAAACCCTATGAACAGCAGAGAAGCAAGGACAATAGTGTTTCGCCTGTTGTAGGTAGGGTTGCTATGAGTTGGATACCCATCAATGGAACCTAACAACAACAACAATAGCTAGGGATATTGAGAATTTTTTCCTGTGCTTCTTAGCCTCATAAACTTCTTCATTTGAGAACTGTCTGTTCATTTCCTTTGCCCACTTGTGAATTGGGTTATTTGTTGTCTTGGGACTTGCTTTCTTGAGTTCTTTGTAAATTCTAGAAATTAGTCCTCTGTCAGATGTGTAGGATGTGAAGATTTTTTTCCCATTCAGTGGGCTCTTCCTTAACTCTCTTGATTGTTTCCTTTGCTGTGCACAAGCTTTTTAATTTCATATAATCCCATTTGTCAATTCTTGGTGCAATTTCCTGGGCTATTAGAGTCTTGTTAAGGAAATGCTTTCCCATATCTATGTGTTAAAGCATGTTTCCTATGTTTTTTTTCTAGTAGTTTTAAGGCTTCTGGTTTTATGTTAAGGTCTTTTATCCATTTCAAATTGATTCCTGTGCAAATTGAGAGGTACAGGTCTGTTTTCATTTTTCTGCAGATGGATGTCCAAGTTTCCCAGCACCATTTGTTGAAGAGGCTATCTTATCCATTTTGCATCTTTAGCCCCTTTGTCAAAGATCAAGTGGCTGTGTTGTGTGGGTGCATCTCTGGGTTTTCATTTCTGTTCTGTTGGTCTTCAGGACTATTTTTGTGCCAGTACTAAGCTGTTTTAGCTATTATGCCCCTGTGGTATAGTTTAAAGTCAGGGATTGTGATCCTGTCTGCACTGATTTTACAACTTAAGATCGTTTCAGCTATATGTGGTCTTTTGTGTTTCCATATGAATTTTTGGATTATTTTTTCTATTTTTGCAAAGCCTGTCATTGGAATTTTAATGGGGACTCCATTAAATATGTAAATTGCTTTCGGTAGTATAGCTATTTTTACAATATTGATTCTCACAATCCATGAGCACGGGAGGTCCTTCCAACTTCTAGTACCTTCTGTAATTTCTTTCTTTAATGTTCTGAAGTTTTCCTTGTAGAGGTCTTCAGGATCATTGGTTAGATTGATTCCTAAGTATTTAAGTTTTTGGTGGACTATTGTGAAAAGGATTGTTGCCTTAATTTCCTTCTCTTCCTGCTCAGAGTTGGTGTAAAGGAAGGTTACTGATTTTTGAGTGTTAATTTTGTATTCTGCTACTCTGCTAAAGGACTTAATTAGGACTAAGAATTTTCTAGAGGAGTTTTGGGGTCCTTTAGGTAAAGGATCATGTCATCCATGAATAACGATAATTTGACCTCTTCCTTGCCTGTCTGTATCCCTTTGATTTTTTTCTCTTGTCTGATTGCTCTGGCTAGGACTTCCATCACAATATTAAATAAGAAAGGAGAGAGTGGGCATCCTTGTCTTTTTCCAAATCTTAGAGGAAATTGTTTCAATTCTTCTCCATTTAATACGATATTGGTTGTAGGTCTGTCATAAATGGCTTTATGATATTGAGGTATTTCCCCATTATGCCTATCTTCTCCACGGTTTTTATCATGAAAAGGTATTGCACTTCGTCAAAGGCTTTCTCAGTATTGCTTGAAATGATCATGTCATTTCTGTTTACAAATCTCTTGATATGTTGAATTATATTGATTTTCATATGTTGAACCAGACTTGCATTTGTGGAATGAAGCACACTTGATCACAGTCTATGATCTCTTTATGTGTTGTTGAAGTCAGTTTGCCAGGATTTTGAGAAATTTTTGCATCTATGTTCATCACAAAAATTGGTCTACAATTCTCTTTCTTAGAAGCATCCTTGGCCCAGTTTTGTTATCAGTGTGATGGTGGCTTCATAGAATGAGTTTAGGAGTGCCCCTTTTCTACTTTTTGAAATAATTTGAGGAGAATAGGTGTTAATTCTTCTTTGAAGGTTTGATAAAATTCTGCTGTGAACCCATCAGGGCCTGGGCTCTTCTTTGTTGGGAGGATTTTTATTACCTACTCTATTTTGGTGTATGTAATGGGTATGTTAAATTGCTTAGTCCTCAGGGCTTAAATTTGGTAAATCATATGTGTTAAAGAATTTATCCATTTCCTTTGTATTTTCATTTTGGGGGGAGTGCAATTTCTTAAAGTATTCCCTGGTAATTTTCTGGACTTGGTTGGTATCAGTGGTTATGATTCCATTTTCACCTCTAATTTTTTCAATTTTCATCCTTCCTTCCTTCTTTCCTTCTTTTCTTTCCTTCCTTCCTTCCTTCATTTCTTCCTTTCTTTCTTTCTGTGAGACTAGCCAGGGGGGCATCTATTTTATTAATCTCTCTAAGAATCAGCTCTTAGTCTCATTAATTATTTGAATTGTCTTTTTAGATTCTAATTGGGATAGCTCTGCCTTGATCTTGATGATTTCTGTCTGAGTGCTCCTTTTGGGATTGGCTTGTTGTTGGCTTTCTAATGCCTTGAGATATGTCATTAAGTTATTTATTTGGGCCTTCCCTAATGTATTGATGAAGGTGCTCATGGCTATGAAATTCCCTCTTAGAACTGCTCTTGCTGTATCCCATAAATTTTGTTAGGATGTGTTGTCATCTTCATTTGGTTGAAGGAATTTTTAAAAATTTTTGCTTTAGTTTCTTTGATAACCCCTTGATTATTCAGCAGTGTATTATTTAGCCTCCATATATTTGTAAAATTTCTGAAACTTTTCTTGGTTTTGATTCTGATTTTATTCCATCATGATCTAATAAGGTACAGGGGATGATTTCTCCTTTTTTTTTTTTTTTTTTTTTTTTTTTTTTTTTTTTTTTTTTTTTTTTTTTTTTTTTTTTTTTTTTTTTTTTTTTTTTTTTTTTTTTTTTTTTTTTTTTTTTTTGTATTTATTGAGGCCATTTTTGTGGACTAAAATGTGGTCTATCTTAGAAAAAGTTCCATGTGGTGCTGAGAAGAATGTGTATTCCTCATCAGATGAAGGGAATATGCTGAAGACATCTGTAATGTCTAGCTGGTCTGTAGTGCAATTTAAGTTTATCTTTTCTGTGTTGATTTTTTGTTTTGATGACCTGTCTCTTGGAGAAAGTAGGGTATTGAAATCTCACATAATTATTGTGTCTGGCCCAATGTGTTCCTGTATTTCCATAAAGTTTATTTTATGAAGCTAAATGCCCCTGCATTTGGAGAGTATATATTAAGTAATGTTATGGGTTCCTGGTTGATTGTTAAAGTTGGACTTTATTAAAATTGGAAACTTTTGCACTTCAAAAGAAACCATCAAGAAAGTAAACAGGCAATTCTCAGAATGAGAGAAAATGTATACAAATTGTATATATGATAAAGGTCCAGTATCCAAAATATATAAAATTTTCTTACAACTCAATAGTAAAATAACTCAATATAAAAATGGGCAAAGAACTTGAATTAGCATTTCTCCAAAGAAGATATTCATGTCACCAATAAGCACCTGAAAAAGATCAGAGAAATGTAAATGAAAACCACAGTGAGGTACCACTTCATATTCACTAGGATGCTATGTTTAAAAAAAAAAAGACAATAATAATGAGTAATGAGGATGTGGAGAAATTAGAACCTTTGCATACATTGCTAATTGGGACATAAAGTGGTGCAGCCACATTGGAAAACAGTTTGGCAGGTGTTCAAAAGTTAAATATAGACTTAATCACCTGACCCAGTAATTCCACTCCTAAATACAAGCCTAAGGGAATTGAAACCATATGTTCACACAAAAACTGTACACAAATGTCCATAGCAGAAACAGAAGCAACTCAAATGTCTACCTACCAATGAATTCATTAAAAATAATGTATGCTGGTACAACAGAATATTATTCATCAATAAACAGAAATGGTATACTGATTCATGCTACACCAATGACACTTAAAACAGTAAGCAAAAGAAATGAAACACAAAAGGTCACATGTTGCATTACTTCATTTCCATGAAAGTAGAAAGAAAGGATAGTTGTAAGAGATTATGGAGAAGAAGAATGGAATTTGGCTGCCAACAGGTCAGATTCTTTGGGGTAAATGAAAATGTTGTGCAATTAGTACTGAGGGTTGCATGATTTTGTGTATTTCCTAAATTTCACTAAGTTGTGCACTTTAAAGGGAACACTTTTATACTGTGTGAATTTTATTTCAATAAAAGTAAATTAACAACAAAAGTAAATTAAGCCAGTCTTGATCTTAAGTCTCTAACCAAAGATCTCTGATTCCCCTTACTTTCCATAACCAAGACCATACCCACCAAAGTTGTTGACATGTTTATAATTATTTTCCCTTTGTTTCTTACTTTGACTCTTCAAGGAACTAGGTTTGTTGTTAGGTGCCATCAAGTCGGTATCCAACTCATAGCGACCCTCATAGGGTTTTCAATGGCTGACTGTTTCGGGATTGCTAGGTAGTGATTTCATTAAAACCTGGTGGTCCTTGTAGCACTCCAATGTTGACATGAACCATTGTCTCTCCTCCATATTTTAGGATGCAGAAGCAGTGACTTCAGAAGGTGAAGTTCTGTTGGTCATGGCTTTGCAAGGAATGGAGCTCTTGTGAAAAAAATTGGGGAAAACACGAGGGGATCTCACCTTTGCAAACAATTCTATGCTGTGCAAGGACTTATTCTCCATTGTATTGAAAATAATGTTTAAGTATTAATATCTTAAAATATCCGTAAGACTTTTCTTGAAATTTCCTTTTTCTCTCAAGTGGATGAAGAGTTACACAGTGCATTTTTATTGGAATTTTAAAGGCACTGGACATGTTTCTTATACTGTTAATGAAAGGAAAAACTCCTTTTTCCATATTTGGGAGTAAGTCTATGTAACACAAACTTTCTTCAGCTTTCGTAGGTACCACAGACCATCCTTAATTTACAATTTAGGCTTCATTTTCCTGAGATAATGAAACTTTGTAAGTAGCTAGCAAAGCCATGCTAACCTCATTGTGGCTAGATAGCAGAAACAGAAAGGGAAATGGGGACAGTGATTCATTCATGAAGGGAGTAATTTTCTTTTAGAGATCCACAGCGATTGGTCAAGGACAAATGGACAGAATCTGGGTAGATTAGATTTTGATAGTGCAAGCCAGATATCTTTTGCACCCTGAGTGGTGCTAAATAACCTTCTAAAACTTCAAGTGGCTTCATTTTCTATTCTTTATCAAGACCTAATTTTCCTTTCAGAAGAAGCATTTCAACTTGGGTGCAAAATGGCATTGCTGAGCCTGTTTACTCAGCAAATTAACAAAAACAGGTAGAGGAAGTTTCCAGGACTCCTGAGGTGGGAGAAATGATCCATTGACCTGGGGACATGTGGGCCCTGTATCACTTTAAGACGATCTAGGACCCATCGTTCCATCTACCAAATGCCCTACCTCAGGTTTTAGTTTTAGGTCTAGGATATACTTGCACCATTTGTTCATGTTTTGTACATACATGGAAATTGACTTTCTCTTCTCACTGATCTTTGCCACTGGCCTGCCTCATGCAGCTCCCTAATCTTGGTCCCTTCAGTGGCACTAAGCCATAACCTAAATGATTCTGGTTAAACACCAATGTCTCTGTTTTTCCACTATCTAATAGTTTTAAGCCAGTGATGCTCAATCTTTAGTTGTTGTTGTTGTTGTTGTTGTTGTTGTAGTTATTAGGTGCTGTCGAGTCGGTATCTGACTCATAGCGACCCTCATAGGGTTTTCAATGGCTGACTGTTTCAGGATTGCCTTGGGAGTGGATTGCCAGGTCCTTCTCCCATTTTTGTGGTGCTAGGAATTGAACTCAGACCTCAGAGACTGCAGCGCAGCACTCTACTAACTGAGCTAAATACAATCTTTAGTAGGCATCAGAATTCCTGCAGCTGGGAGGAAGAAAGAATGGGTAAGCTTACTAAAGCAGATCGTTGCACCCCACCCCAGAGTTTGTGGTGCAATAAATTTGGGGTGGGGCTGAGAATTTGAATTCTAACTTTTTCCCAAGGGCGGCTGATGCTGCTGGTCAGGGGCCCATACTCTGAAACCCTGCCCCAGGATTCTCCCATTTGGGTTTCCTCTATCTTTATTAAACATGGCTACAATTAACCCAAATATGTGAGGCTTTACTGTACTTCTTAGATGATATTGAATTGTTTTTTTATAGTTTTGTAAAGCCCTACATAAATTTGGTTTAGTAATTTAAATATTTCATTAAAACCTCTCATTTTGGAATAAATTACCAAGGTTGAAATGCATAATATGATTTAATAATAATGCCAAGGCAATCAGAACATAGATCATTTCAGTCTCAATTTACATTTTTATTGCATTTCTTCTACATTTTCCTCGTTCTCCTCTCCCCCTCTTTCGTTTCCTTCCTCAAATATTTATTTAGTGCCTATTCTGTATCTGTCACTGACCTAGCCCCCCAGGCTACTCAGATAAATTGAGAAGGAATGTCAAGACAGGGAAGATAGACATGAAAATAAATGACTGCAATGACACATACCAGGGACTATAGCAGAGGTGAATGTGTGTCCAGTACACAGGGCATGGGCCATGCAGGAAGGGCAATGGGATGGCAGGAAATGTGTCCCAGAGTCAGAATTGAAAAGCCAGCATGGAATTTATAGCCTAATTAAGAGTAATAGGTATTATAATAGTATTTATGCCACAGTGGTTTCCCTCACCACTCCTTTGCTACGTAGTTACACCTTTGAATAAAAGAATTATGAGCTGGTAAGATCTTGAACTAAAATAAGAAAAATGATATGTAATACTCATATTTTTAAAGAAAATTACTACTTATTTGTTTCACCTGTTAGACATAGTTGTATAATAAATTTTTCAGCTGATAAAATTGCATAAATGTTTTAGGGAAGTTGAAGAAGGTCTATACTACAAAATTGTAGAAATGTTTGTATTCTGGATCAGCTGAGACAGGCCCACTCTGGTGCTGGTGCAGGAGGTTCTCAGCAGCGAGCAGACACAGGTGGAAACACCAGTAAGAAGGGCTTTGCCATGAAAGGGCGCCACCTGCTGGCCAGCCTTTTTGGACTCACCAGGGATGCCAGCTATTGAATAGTGCTTATCTCAGAAGCTGAACCCTCACATTATGCTCTAATAATCCAAACCAGGCCAATTCTTAGGAATCCTTTCTCATGCTTAAAAAATGAACACGTGTGCTTTGACCTGTACTATAATAGACTGAAAGAATTGTGTCTCAATTAGTGGATGGTGATAAGGCATTAAAAAAATAAAAGCAGAACAGGGTCAATGCAGCACCATTTTGATATACATGGCTGTTGGACTTACTGTTGAGCAGAACTAAGGCCTGATTCTATCCCTTCCAACCATTGAGATTTTGAAAAAAATTTATTAGCATCATTTGGCCTTAGTTTTTTTAATCTGTAAAATTGGGATATGTTATGAAATTTTAATGTGTATGAAAAGTGTTTAGAATATTGTAAGCATATGATTACCAAAACAACAGGAAAATAACCATAAAGAACAAAAGCATTTAATATAAAAGCAGCTTAATCAATGCAGAGAATATATGGAAAGGTACAGTAATCTAACCACCATGCTTAAGAAGTACTATAAGGAGTTGCTTTAAAATTATAGGTCATTTGAGACAGACTCACCCTTAAGCCTGAGACCCACAGATTTATTAATGCATTAACCAATCAGTACCCAGGGAGAATCACATAACAACAACTCAGCTTTTATTTATTTATTTATTCATTTACCTATATTTTGTCTTGGGTTGAATTGGGACCCTAAACTCACCAGCATGGCATAGTGAGAAACTAGTTGAAACTTTTTAGTAATTATTGAAACAAGAAAATGTTTTGTTTTAGTTTGGATAAATTCATTTATTCAAGTTTAGTTTGGAGAACTTGGAAGTTTCATAGTGGTATTTCTAATTAAAGCAAAAGCAAATGGACTCTCTCAAGCAGCCAAACCCTATACATGTGCCCATACCAAGAAAAAATATTAGGCATGTGATTCTTATGGTTTATTGGCATAAGCAATCTTCAACTCCATTGCCTTAAAGAATCTTGAATTTAGAATATTCATAAATCTGTCTGATTTTTTTTACAAATTAAGCATTATTATAATCAGTCAGAAAGATAAACTAAAACTAGAGGTGCTTGAGCCAAGAGCCACATGATATGACAAGCATAGAACTACATGCTTTGCAAGTATTAGCTTCATCTAACCCTTACAACCCAGTGATAAGTACCAATTTTACAGACAAGAAGTCCGAGGCTTCAAGGGCTTTGTCACTTATCCAGAGTTCACACCTAACATTCATTCAGCGGGCGAGGAATAAAGCATGGATTTGAACCTGATTTCTATGCAAGTTCCTTATGCCATAGTGCATCACTAATTGGTTTTAATTGCCATGATAGATTGTTAAATTACAGATCAGCCTCTATCTGCCCCATTCCTGTTTCTGTCCACCCAGCAAGATAGGCCTAGAGTATATGTCCTGTTACCAAGATGCCCTGGGATCTCTGCCCACAGGTGTGTTGTTTTTGTTAGGTACCATCAAGTCAGTGTCTGACTCATAGCAACCCTACGGACAACAGGTGAAACAGTATTGTTAGTGCTTCTATACTGTTCATAGTGTTTCCAATGGCTGATTGTTTTTTGGGAGTAGGTTTCCAGGTCCTTCTCCCAAGCCTACAGCACCTCATGTTCCCAGGCAGTCTCCTATCCAAGTACTAACCAGGCACAACCCTGCTTAGCTTCCAAGATCTGACAGGAAAAGACGCCACAGTGGTACGGCTGCAGGTACCTATAGGTGTAGGAATGACTTAACCAGAGCCTGGAGATCCCTGGCACTCACACAGATGCCCATGGAAGTTTAGGGCCCCATGGGCCAGGGGAGGGAAATTTGATGTGATAGAGGGCATTCCTGGACCTTGTGATAAAGACTGACTGACTGAGCCTCAGGAAGATGTACTGGGCTATTGAACAGTAGGAGGAGCTTTGCCTCAAGCGGTCCTGGGGTGCCTATTCATGTTTTCTTTAGATGCATCAAGAAAGACTCACTTTAGGAAGGGAAACCTTCTCTGACCCAAGAAGGCTTTAAAACAGTACCTTGAATTTCTTCCTTTGAGACTTTGAACCATTTACCTGGCTTGGTCTTTTAGTTGCTAGTACATTCTGTGTGTTTCTCCCTAATTCAGTGTGGGGAGGCTGTGTGGGAGTGCGGGAGAGCCAGCCTGGCCCTCCAGTGCATCCAAGTTCAATGTTGGACCCATGTGGCCCAAGCCTGCTTGGAGCAAGGGTACAGTCAGGGTCAGTTTCTGGACTGCAGACGTGGCCAGCCAGGCTTTGGCCCCAAGGTAGTGTCTGTCCTTCTGTCTGCTTCTATCTGCTTTGTATACATCTTAGATCTCCCCTCAATAGTTTTAGTAACTCATAAAAAGGAGGGATTTTTATTTCCCTAGAGTGCTTGGGAAACATACATGGAAATTCCTAGCTGTACTATGTGCTCTGTCATGTTATTAGTCCTAATAATTTAAAGAAAAAGAAATGAAGCTAAGCCATTTGCTAGGAATGATGAAGCACAATAGGGCATATTTCTATTGATCTTGGAGAGCTAGGGAAGTTGGGATTTGAGCTAAATGGCTGTTACACCTTTCTCTCTCTCTCTCTCTCTCTCTCTCTCTTTCTCTCTCTCTCTTCTTTCACAGAAACACACATGTGTCTGTGCCTGGAAATTTTCAAGAAATATAGTAGATTTTGTCAATAATAATGCCAAACTGTAAACTAAAAATAATGTTCCAGAAACTGTCTTAAGATACACATGTATGTATAAATTATGCACGTATGTTGTTCATACTATACCGGTATATGTAGTATATGTGTAACACATATATGGTACTTATATATTTTCCATAACCATCCTATTAGAAAGTACTAGTATTTCCATTTGCAGTTGAGGAAGCTGAGGCAGAGAGCTTAATAACATGCGCAGGACAACACACACAGCTAGTGAGTGGGGGGCTAGTGACTTTGTGCTCACACACAGAGTATGCTGCCCACGTGGGTGGCTGTTTCCTGGGTAAGTTGGGAGGATTTCACATTTTTGTGGTGACTCAGAACTCACCATTAAGAACTGTAGGAAGGAGTTTGCCTTGGTGAAAAATGCATCACACCAGGAGCCAGGTCAGCAACATCTACCTTTGGTGGTCAATAGTATTTTAATCCTGGTTTCACCATTTATGAGCTGCATGCACTTGCATTTGATCTCCCTTCCCTCATCTGTGAAATGGAGATAACATTTGCCCCCACGCTTCATGGAGGTGTCATGAAGACAGATGACGTGATGAATGTAAAGATGTTTGGGTACACTGGAAGTGTTATGTAAATATTCTGAAATGAGTTTTTACATGATCACAGTTCATTTGGGAATGCCAAGCTAAGACTGTATCCCCCTACACCCAGTGTCCTCTTCAATCATTTGTGCTATGTCAATGTGCCTTTCAAACACACTCACCCACTGATCTACACTAGTTCTTCTGGAAAAACAAGAATTGTTATCCTCTCTGCAATGCAATCCTATCACTGTTTCCATAAAGAACAGGTTACTCTGCTGGGGAATCTATTTCTCTTTTCTTCAAATTTGAGAATTACTTTTGTTTTGTTTTGTTTTGTTTTGCCTAAGAAACTGGAATCTTGTGTTACGAATGAAAAGTTCCCTGTATATATTTTAACCAAACAGAATCAGAGAGGCTCTGAATGGAAGAGATCTCACTTGAAATGCACCAAAACTTTATTTCATAGATAGGAAAGCTGAGGATCAGCATGAAAGACTTATCAACATCACCTGGCCAGTTTGGGCCAAAGTGGGCCAAGAACCCAAATATCCTCATTTCTAGCTCAGGAGGGCCAGGTCTGCTTGTGACCCTGACCTCCCACTGAGAAGCCAAGGGTGTTTAGGCTTGCTTGTTTTGGTGCCTTGTTTTATTATGAATAGTTCCTCTGAGTGAATGCTTCCCTCCCTAAGTGCTTGTCCTTTGTTACTTTCAGGAGAAGACTGCATAAACTGGGGGTGTCGAAGGTCACTCAGGTGGACTTCCTGCCAAGGGAAGTGGTATCCTACTCCAAGGAGACACAGACTCCTCTTGCCACTCATCAGTCTGAAGGTGAACTGTCTTTCATTTCCTTTCTTTCACACATCATCTTGGTGGAATGGGCTGAGGGTACAGCTCAGTGGTAGAGCTCGTGCAAAGCATACATGAGGCTGTGGGTTCAAACCCCTAGTAACACACACACACACACACACACACACACACACACACACACACACACACGGAAATCCATGTTATCTTGGTAGAATTTGTCAGGAGCGACATCTTTCTTGTTGATTTCATGTCTTACCCTAAAAGGCCTTCATAGGACATAAAGATAATGACACGTAGAAAGGCAAAGGTGCCTTTTGGCTCTGATGTTGAAAGCTCTGGAGAGGAAATTGAATGGTCCTCATCCAAAGGACTCATGAACTTTAACATGAACAGCCTAGTGGGATCACACTGTGTCACAATTATGTGAGGAGGGCAAAAATGATCAGACTACTATATAGTAGACATTTGTATGGATGTCAGTAGGAATGCATACACTAAGACTCATCATTTGCAAAGGTCAGCCAACTACAGTTCACCAATTGTTTGAGGAAATAAAGTGTTATTAGGGTTATCGGGAGATGAAGGGAGGGCAGGTAGGTGGGTCTGAAGCACAGGTCCAGGAATCTGGCAGCAAAACCTTGGTCCTTGTCTGCATCTGGCCATTGCCAAGCACATCACATTGTGAATTTGCTTTTCCATAGGGTTAGTCTGGGGAGAGGCTTGCTGTTGAGATGTGACAGTTGGCCTGGTGGGTCTTTATTACTCTTCTGCAGTAAGGTTCCTGTGTGGCTGCCTTTTGGGTTCTGCATGCTTATATCTGCCTCAGATCATGATATAAGTAACACTGTTTGGTTTGTGGTTTCCTGCTTGGTCCTTGGTCCTTGTATTCAGTGTATAAAAAAATGTATACCTGATACAGAAGTTATGGCATAGAGTACACTTAAGGTTTATTAAAGATAGAACACCTTTAAGGAATAATTACAGGGAAAACTGAGGTACCTGGAGAAACTTAGATAAACCTGGACAGGAAATGGAAAAAAAATCTGCATTCCCTGGGCAAGTTAGCATAAGGAAGTTTCTGTTCCCCCGGGGAAGGTAAAGAAGCCAGAGAACAAGAGAGGTAAGGAGGCTTTTAGAAGGAAAGGGGCCTTGGGTAGACAGAGAAGATGGCAGGCAAAAGATGAGGGAGAGACCCGAGTCTGTGGCTGCTGGAGAGAGAAGAGTGGAGAGGAAGAGAGAGAATGAGAGGACCTGGAAAAAAGAGCGGCACATGTTCCCTCTAGTTTTATTCAAACTGGGGCACACCCAGTGTGATATCAGCTCTGGGTGCCTACTGTGGCATGGGCCAAGGGTCTTTGTTTTGTAAGTGGATCAAGGCTTAAGGCAGGGTGTGCAACCCTTCTGAAAATGTCCAGCCAATGTCCTCAGAGATGCATGTGGCTTCTTCATCATGGCAGGATGGTCGGAATTATTTTCAGTCCCCTTTTCCTCCATGTTGCCTGCTAATGCCTAAGACAGATGCCTAACATTGGGATTCTGCTAACTCCAACCCTTTACATCTCTGGCTACTTTCTTTCCACAATGGTCATGTTAAATAGCATGAAAGAGACCTTCGCTGGTGCACAAAGCCTGAAATCTTTCATCTAGCTTTACAGAAAAGCCTTACTGATCCCCAATTTGTTTGGCCAATTCACGTGACAACATAGGGTTTCTGATCTTAATTTAAAAATATTTTCCATGAAAGCTCCATGTAGGTGAATGGGAATTGAACTCAATAGCTCCTTTGTGCCCATCAGAAAATATAAAGTGGAAAATTTGCACACAAATCTCCTTGAATCACAAAAAGATACTAATAAGGTGAGTTAAAGCTGATAAATCAAAATGCTTCCTAGAACTGAGAAAATGATGCCAAAACAAAATCATGTGAAAGTAGAAGTGGGAGATGTGCAAGCTGCAAAGAGAAAAAGTAAAAGTTGTATTGTTAGAAAGTTACATTATTAATTCAGTGAAGCAAATTCCTTTTTTTTTTTTTTTTTTTTTTTTACTCTGTTATGTTGTTTGTGATGGTGACGAGAACTTTAGAATTTTGGATTCACTGTTATTATGTGGTAAGTTCTGAAGAAAATCCAAAGGAATGAAAAATGATTAGCATTTCTTGCTTGGTGTATAGCAGATATATAAATCAGTGCAGTGTGGTGTGTGCAAGCTACAGAGATTTACAGTTTGGGTTATACATACACAATATCAAACACAAAATGAAATCTTAGTTCTACAAGTTCAGCTCTATCTGCAAGCCTTCTGAAAAACCACTTCTCAGTGATGATGCTTTGGGGAGAATCATTGGTAGCAGGGCCTCCATTGTTCAAGCCCTGTGGTAAAATATGAATTTCAGAAGCAAACAAGTAGCACCCTCTAGTGGTGAAATTTTAAACAATCCAATCAACAAACAAAGGTGACTTGTGCATCAGTGTGGCAGAAAATACCAAGTAACAAAAGCCTTTGAGAGTCCTATCATTGGGCCTCCTGAAAGAACAGGAAGATCATTTAAAATAAAAATAAAAACCTCATCACCCAACCAAAACATTTGTCTAAGTTAATTTGCTGCCAGGGTATTTGCAGAGCTGTAGCTCTAGGTGTGTTTATTTGGCCCAGAATTTGACCCATAACATAAAGTTATACAACTGAAATAGGAGAAGGAGTGAAGATTTTTAAAATGTATATACTTAAGATATTGGAAATGGTACAGAAATATTTACAAAGGAAGGTAAACTAAGGATAAAAAGGCATCAGGTCTAAACTTTTAAAATGGAACACATCAAAAGGAAAAGCCCATACGTTTCATTTTATTACTGCAAAGAAAACTTATGAGCCATCATTATGCTGTGGTATAAGCAGCAGGAAAGGAGGAATTTATTTCTCAGCTATTGGCAGAAGTTCTTTATGTTTTATTAACAAGACCCATAGAGCTTTCTTGTGGTGATGGGCATTTAGATGGTTCAAATTCCACAACACAGATTTGATCCCAAAGCTAGCTACCATAGTCTGCAGTAGCTCTTGACGTGAAAGAAATCCCTGATGTTTAGACAGGAAAACCTTTAGATATGGGGTCAGCAAATTGTCCTCACCACAGGCATCGCCTTGACCTTTGGCTGCCTGCAGTCACCCAGCAGCCTGGCTGTGTGGAGAGGGCCCAGTGCCTGTCTTTCACCTAATGCATGAAGTTAGTTGGCAGGAAGAGCTTGAGCAGGCAGCAGTGAGGTCCTACCATGCAGCAGAGTTGAGTTTGCTCCCAATTTGGTGTTTGAGCTGTGGCCACGTTTTCATGACAAGTGCAGCTTTACAGAGGCAGGAAACAGTGGACTGCTGTACTGTATGACACTGTGAGGCTCTGGGATGGATAATACTTGAAACTGTTATATTTATAAAACCTACTGCAGCTCTTTATTGCCTGTAATATAAAAAGGCATGATGATAAATTTTAAGTCACTGTTTGACTATGGAAAATTTAATGATAAGCAAACTAATGAGCTCAGAGCATTGATTTGTTCTACCGTGAATGGAATTCTAATTCATTCACTTTCCTGGGCCTTCCTTTTTTACCATTTAAAATAAAGGGTCAGGTATTTTGGATTTGCCCATGCCTAAGCCTCCTTTCTGTACCATGCACTATAATGAGCATTCTCTTCACAGTGGTATTAACTTGTGATATAATGATCTGTTATTAGAAATGCTCCAAAAGTGATTTAAACTAGGAAGATTTAGGAATAAAGTCTCCATGAATACTGTTCTTTCAAATAGTTTAGACCTTCCTCGTCTGCTTAGGTCATTAGTTGCAGGGAAAGAAGGCTGAGGATAGAGAATGCTGATTGGGAGCAGATATCTCTACTCCCCAAATATTTTAAACACATGCTTTTTATTTCCAAGTAGTAAGGAAAGAAAAAGCTTATGGTTCCCTGCCAAATTGCCTCTGCTTTGCCTATTATTAATATTTCCCTGGACTGTCCATGAGGTCTTGAGGTCGGGGAGCCAGTCTTCTGCATGTTTATTGTGGTGAGTAAGTGACTGACTCATAATAGGCATCCAACAAATGCTGCTGAATGACAAAGATGATGCCAGATATCTCTAGAAACTCCAAGTTGTTTATGGCTCCTGGGGTAATGGAAATTTCTTAACCTGATGGAGAAATGTCAGCCAAATTGGAGAAAGGAGGAAGGAACTTCTACAGCCTGTTGATAGTTTTGATGAGTTCTCTGAACTTCCTGTCTCCTTCATGTTGTTGTTGTTAGGTGCTATCGAGTCAGGGACAACTCATAGCCATCCTGTGTACAAGAGAATGAAACACTCCCTGACACTGTACCATACCAGGTATTATGTCAGTGCTTCTCTGCTATTCACAGGGTATTCAATGGTTGATTGTTATGGGATTTTGTCAGGAGTGGATTGCCACGCCCTTCTCCCATTTTTGAAGTACTGGGGTTCAAACCCAGGGCCTCAGAGAGTGCAGAGCAGTACTCTACCAACTGAGCTAAATACTGAGGGGTTTAATGCAGTTTTTCACACATGTTTTGTAGGTGCTCTATCACTGAGCCATAACCCCACCCCATTTTTTACTTTTTATTGTGAGACAGGGTCTCCCTAAGTTATACAGGCTGCCTCTGGCCTTGAACCTGCAAACTTCCTGCCTCGACCTCCCAACTTGATGGGGTTACAGGTGTGCACCACCATGCCTGACTTATTAGTGAGATATTACAGATTCTTTTTTATACTAACTCTTCAAAATCTGGTGTATATTTTCCACTTATAGCATATCCCAAGTAAGACACTAAATTTTATCAGAAATACTTGAGCTACAGCTAGATTTCATAAACTTTGTGATTGAAAAAGCAGACTGATGCACTGTTATTTCAAACATGTTAAAAACTATTACAATAATTGAATAACATGCCAGATTTAGGATTTAAACTTGATTGCAGTGAAAGAAAAGCACAGTTCCTTAGTTGTATAGCCACCACTCCAGAGCTCAGTCACAACATGGGGCTGGTGGCTCCTGTGCTGGGCGACTCAGGTCTATTAGGACCCATCATTTCCACACATTCAGAAGCTGAGACCCAGAAAGCCAGTCAGCATTTCCCTCTACCATGGCTAGACCGAGAGGTTGGAGTGAGAAGACCTCCCTGATCCATGGGAACTCCTGCCTGTGAAGGATGGCATTGTGGATTCTTCCCCTTTTCTTAAGATTACCCACATCCAAGCAGATGTTAGATGATTGGATGAAAGCAAAGTCATACCCCAAGCAGGGAAACTCAAGGAAGCCTCAAGTGAGCCTCATTCTGATACCACAGACACCTTTGGGCTCTCCTTCGTAGTCCTGGGTTTAGACTGTGGAATGCTTTGCCCTTCTCCCCATCAGCAGGACCACCAGAGCCCAGGCGTAACCTCCCTGTTAGTTTTCTCCACCTCTGCTACTCCCTACCCTCTTTCTGTCTCCATCAAAGGATGAAAGATCACAATGAAGACGGCATTCTGAACTACTGAAAGTTGAATTCTGAATCTTCTCACTCACTCTGTTGGCCTCAGGAGTATTAATTCCTTGGTTAAAAAATTGCCACATAATATCATTTCCGGAGAATACAAATGGGGAAATAATTTCTTTGGAATGTGAAATCTGAAATCAAGCAGTTCTTAGATATAACTCCCCAATGGAAGCCAATCTTGAAATACCTAACGATTACTTGAGGAATCGTTAGGGGGTGATAACCTTGACTCAGGCTTTCCTGCTGGCTGCCAGTATGCTGGACTCTGTCTCAGAATTTATTGTTTAAAATAATGTTCGTGTATTTGGTGACAAGCCATGGTGGCATCTGAGTACAAATTAAAAGGTCACATACACACAAACTCATATGCACACAATCTTATTTTTAGCTTTTGTTCCTTAAAGAAGAATGGACATGTGGTCAGGAGGGACCAATCCCCGGGGAAGGACATCATGTTTGGGAGAGTGGCAGGCCAATGAAAAAAAGGAAAACCCTCCACTAGTTGGATTGACACAGTGTCTGCAACAATGGGCTTAAACATAAATAGGATCATGTGCCTGGCACAGAATCCAGGAGTGTTTTGTTCCACTGTACATGGGTTCACTATGAATCAGACTTAACTAGACATCACCTAACAACAACAACATTCCAGAGAGTGAGTCATATTTGCTTTCTTTTTTTTTCCATGAAATATGGATGATATTTCCCCTTTGACACTTGTTAAAAATATTAGTCTTTCAGACCTGTAGACCCCCAGGTCTCCTGTTAACAAAGATCAAGGATTGGGGGATCCTTCCTGAGGTATTAATCTTCTTTAAAAGTGTTAATTTCATAGCATTTTGGTAATTCAAAAAGTAGATGGGGTACCCAAAGATATTTCAGAGTTGTTTCTTAGGTATTTATATAGAACAGACAAACTGTCCTGGCTTAAAAGAGAAAAGAATTGTTTTCTCTATCTCTAAATCAACTTTTTAGGTATGGCCAGGAGAGCATTCATGGTGCAATTCTTGTTTAGAGATTAAGACAAATATTTGCTAAGACAATGTGTCTGGTGTCTAATATGTCTCTACACCTTCCAAGAGTCCAGGCCCAAATATTTTCTCTACAGTGAGGTAGTCACCAGACATTTCTCTTTAGACTGATAATGCACCAGGGGTGATAACACTGGGGAGTATGAGCAGCTGGCTGGGGTGTCGTTAGCTGCAGCCCAGTACAGAACATTCATCTGTGCTGACAAGGAAATGGTGGATTCACCTGATTCAGTGGCCAGCTGCATCAGATAATACTCCAACTCATACTTCATTATTTATTTTGCAAAGCCACCTGATATCTCATACTTAGGGTTGAATGTCTACTCAGGTCCAAAAGAAAACCAAGAACTATATCTCAATAGGAAATCAGTAATACAATGAAGAGGCTGCCATGTTGCTCTAAAATATGAGGCCCTCTTCTGTGATTGTCCCTTGAAGGACAGTTTGATTTTCCACAGACACTTGAGACACCATTGGATCAGTAGGCCATCACATCTAAGTAGTATAGACACCTTAAAGTAGACGTTGACTATGTTGATTACTAAAACTAAAAGGATCCACCATGCACTTGAACTTTTACTATTAGGGAAATAACTTATTCACCATTTACATTGGAGTTTACCTGACCACTAAACTTATAGAAACTCTTTTGAAGTAGCAGATTGCTATATCTTCAAAGATTTTCTCCCCATCCCATTGCCCTCATATGCCTTAACCAGGTATTTAAGGTATCAGCCTCAGCTTCCTCCCTAGGTCCTGCAGGCATGTTCAGAGTAAGATGGTCAGGGTCCAAGGATAGAGCCAGAAACCTGGCTCAACTCTGATGTAGAATGATGAAGAGACAAAGGGAAAGCTGGGTGTTCTTAAGCTGTCAAGCAAGGCTCAGTACACAATGTGGTTTGGGGGTATGCCCACACCTACATCTTCTCACCTACATTCAATTTCTTGTTATTTCCTGATTATTGCTGTTACATTCATATGACTCACCTGGTGACACTGGCGATTCAACAGACTATATCCAGGAACTTACAGAATTAAAATTTTGCATTTATTTTTGGAAAGGGATTTTTGTAGGCATTTATCAAGACCAAAGAATGTCCCTGGATCTGTGCCGTCAGCTGAAATACAGAGGGTTGCACTTGTCATCTAGTTTTTAAAGCTTTTGAATCCCATTAGAAGTAGCCATCTCACCCTAGTGTCTTTAAATTCTTCATGCCATTCATACTATTTCATAGCAGTGACAACTTGATCCCCTAAAATCTTTCTTGCTGCTGGACACTTTATTAAAAGTCTCCACAGAAGAAAAATTATTTAGCTATTTTTATGGCTGGCAGAGTCCCATTCCTGAACTCTAACTCATTTTTCATTTTCTTTAAAACCAGGTAGGACACAACCAATATCACTTCCCCAATGACTGTCTTCTGATACTAGTTTCTGTACCATGGTTTCCAATAATAAAAACCTACTCTGGCTACCTTCTGAATAGAAAATGAATTTGGGAGGAAGATACGAGATGCATGAAAGAATTGATGAAAAGGAAAATTATGTTTGGAAATAGAAAGAAAATTAGGTAGCTGCAATGGAATGAATTGTGTCCCCTCAAAAACTCATGTATTGAGCCAGGCACATGGCATATGCTTATAATCCCACCTACTTGGGAGGCTGAGGCAGGAGGATCATGAGTTTGAGACCACATGCAGCCTGCACAACTTAGCAAGACCCTGTCTCAAAAAATAAAAAGGTGCTGAGGCTACAATTCAGTAGTAGAGCACTTGCCTAGCATGCATTAGACCCTAGGATCAACCCCCTAGTATTGAAAAATAAATCATATATTAAAGCCCTAAGCCCTAAGTGGCTGTATTTGGGCACAGAATTGTTAGGAGGAAATTAGGGTTAAAGGAAGTGATAAGGGTAAGGCTCTAATCTGATGGAATTGATTGGTGGCCTTAATAGAAAAAAGAGGAAGGGAAGGAGCCATCTTGATTTCCCTCTAGGTACACACACCTAGGCAAGGCCATGTGAGGGCGCAGTGAGGAGGCAGCCATCTGCAAGCAAGGATGAGAGCCCCTACCAGAATCTAAGTTGCCCAGCACCTTGATCTTGGACTTCACAGCCTCCAGAAGTGTTAACAAAAATACATTTCTGTTACTTAAGCCATCTAGTCTATGGTATTTTGTCATGGCAACCTGAGTTTACACAGCCAGGTAATCCACTGAACCTACCTGGCTAGAAGACTTGAACTTCTGGAACTTCCTGTCACTGGATATTCCCCTGTAGTCAATGCTGCCTTGAAAGGCTCTACTATCCCTGCCCCTTTCCAGTGCTCCCTCGAGACTTTGAAAGCTGCCTAGAAGCCTGTTAGTTAGGTCAAAGTTACAAGCTGTGTTAGTGGTAAGGGACAAGGCAGGGGAGGAATCTCCCTCCCCTCCCAGCTTCTATAATATCTAGAGAGTCTGACACTGCTTTGACCTATTCTGACATATGCCCCTCCAAAAACAGGGCGTTTGGATGTTGGGTGGCTGAAAATATATATTGAAAAATATCACTTTGATGCAAGAGGAGAAAAGAGAGACAAGGAGAAAATTATATTTATTAGGTGCCCAGCATACCCCTATACATACTGGACTTGTAGTTTTGCTGCAGAATTTACTCAGCTTATAAATCTGAAGTATAGAGAGGATTCATCTCCTTTATTTTGTCTGCAGCTGTCTATAATACTACCAGCTGTCAGAGGAAAATGCACAAAATAAACCACCTTGGTCCACTATTTTAAACAGTCTGTGTAATTATGTTCCACTAATACTGGGTAGAAATGCTGAAACTCTCATAAAGCCTTATGCTCTTCTGCTTCTCTCCCTAAGATCATGGCCAAGTGTATAGAGGGGAGAAGTAAGGTGTATATGATCCCATGTTCGTGGTAGTTGTAAGGGGTACGAGACAGACACTGACTGCTGCCAGTCCTTGGTAGCATGCTTACTGACATCTGCTGCCTCCAGACACGATGTCCTTGTCCACCGGAGCACTGGGACCCAATGCTACAGCCTGCAGCTGGTGAACTCATGATCTGTTCTTTTGGCATGGTTTGGTAGAGTTCATAGGAAATACTGACTAGAAATCGCATGTAATTGTTCTAACAAGATAGAAACAAAGACCACTACAGGAAAAGTTTCTATCTTAAACAGAAATGGAACCCAAGGACATATAGAAAAATACTATATAGTAAAAGATAGAGAAGACTTGGATGGGAAACTTAGATGGGAAGGGGGGAGGGGGGAAACATAGAGGAGGGTAAGGGGTAACCTATA